>RHPI01001311.1:106289-125270 GCA_009103225.1 Chlorokybus atmophyticus | reverse complement strand
GAGAGAGAGAGAGAGAGAGAGAGAGAGAGAGAGAGAGAGAGAGAGAGAGAGAGAGAGAGAGAGAGAGAGACGCTACATGCTCTGTATAACACCATGTGCGCCATGCGTGTTGCATCTTTCATACACTCGTTTAGCTAGTGGTGTCAGTCAAACAACAAATGCATGGTCACTATGCTATATTGAGAAAATAGTATAGAAGTATAGATTGCCGGTTTAACATAAATGGCCTCTCAAGTGATATATATTTACTTCATCACTATTACCTCAGCGTGCAATTTTCAGCAGGCAGCTATCAATAATGGCACAATCCAAGTATGCGAGCTTAGCGTTACAGCATACATTGTAGTATTTTTTCAGATGTATAATGTACAACACTTGGAATAGCGCAAACATTGTTTGCAGTAAGCAAATGACAATGCGCGCAATTTACCACCCATTGTGTCAGTTTTAACATCCATCCATTGCAATGTACAAACTATATGCTTAAGAAGTAGTATGTTTATGGATTTCGATCATGCGTTGTGAATCCGCACACATACGCTCGTATACCGCGGAATGGCATACATTTATACAAACATTGGTGATAATGACAACCGGATGACAACATATAACAAAAAGCCTTGCGTGAAGGGCTTTAATCATCATAGCTACAAAACCATCCCGGATACAATGTCCCATCGCAAATTACGATGCATTGTACGCGATATGCCATGAAAGTCATGATGAACCATTTATGACGATGCGTACAATAACAAGCGTTGAACTCTTGTCTTTATATATGATTGAAACTCATGACAATGTTTCACACGTTCGCTTATGATTATCATTTAGCCAGTAGCACACCCTGCTTTATCTTCTTAATGTTTATTGATGGGCATTCGATAAACATATAGCTCGCATCCGATATTGTCACATATACATCAGTGTAACGTATGTGGCTTATATATATGAGTATATATGTACTCTCATAAGTACCATATTGTACTTGATTATTAAGGAGGTTAGCGTAATGTATTATAAGTACATCATTAAACTTATGTATTGGCATTTAGTGAGTTGATTGTTGTACACTGTACAATACAACATTGTAAAAAGATAGGTTTATGAAATTGCAGTCATCATTTGCTATATTTGCACACATGGAAATGTCCGATTGTTACGAATTGTCAATTCTGGATGGTTAATGCGATGGTTTGGAAAAGTGGCCTATGCTCAACATTATGCATCATGTTTAGCATTTAGGGTTCATACATGCATAGATGAATGCACGCATCAATCTTTATGACCTATGCAGGTTTGTGCATATATGTAGCGATGCTGAGTTTTGAGTTTGAATCGTGTATACCGTGTCAACTCAATAATAACAAGCCTGCATACATGTTGCGTGTTGAACGAGCTTTGGGATATGTACTACATGTAGTACATATGCATGTTGTGAATGAAGCTTCTCGTAGACAATACCAATCGTTGTGATCGACTTTCACCTAGTATCAACTACCGCTGGTGCGTGTGTATGTGCGCGCGTGTGCTAACAGCCTGTGTTGTCCGGTTCAGAACCTGGCAATGTATACAACACCATAGCACAAAGAGTTGTTGGTACTGATAGCTTCAAGCGCAATCCATCTCAGTTGTACAAACCTCACCGCATAACATACACCTTGTCTTGACCGCATGTATAATAGGCAAGCGCATGTCTGAACAATATGGAAATATCATGCCTTTGATGACCAAAACTCACTATACGCATGAGACATCTGATCTACACGTGTTCTGCATGCATCTCCACTATGGACACGACACATGCAGAGCAAAGGCATTACAAACGCATGTATAGGACCTATACACATACGCGCACGTGCGCACTACAACATGGGAGCCTCAGCGCAAGCTCACTGCCACATGTTCACATGTACACCACACAACACGACACGACACAACGCAACTCAGAGGCAGCTACATTCGCTCCGTAACAAGCCCTGCACAGAACAGCACAACGCACTTCAGTTTGCATCGCAACTTGTGCAGTTCCATTCACATGACATACACACTCTCCCTTGACACAACGTCACACACAACTCTCACCTCTACAAAACTTAGAAACGCCAACATGGCAACGCCACGCCATCTTTGCGCTCACTCCCCAACACGCTGCTGGCCATGTTGGCTCCTCCTCCTTCTCCCACACACAACTCAACACATGATACTCACTCCTCCTCATCATCATGCAGTATCTGGCTCCTGATGTTGTGGTTGTGTGCTTTCTGCGCTTGCTGCTGCTTGACTTGTCTGTAATAAGACCGATACTGCTCATCAAGCGGGTGCTCATACGTGGACACGCCCGTCATAGAGTTGTAATAAAACTCGTTGCCTTGCGCGTCTAAATGTTCGGTCCAACCATCGGGTAAAGGTGCAGTTAAAGCCCACTCTGCAATGTACAACAGCTCTTTGTCTTCTTTCGGGTCCATACCCAAGTAGACAGCGTATTCCAACACTTCCTCCTCGGTGGGTGCATCATCACCACCCCCAACATTGTGTATGTTGTTGTTGTTATTGTTGGAGTTGGAGTTGATGTTGTTGTTGTTGTTGTTGTTGTCGGTGTACATGTTGTTGTTGTGGTTGTTGGCCACAGGTAGCGTGAAAGAGGGCGCGCCTGAAAGCATTGATAGCATGGATGGACCTCCCGAGGACATGCGGTTGAGTTGGTTGTTGTTGTTGTTGTTGTTGTGCTGCGTATTGTTGTTGTTGGGTGTGGTTTGTGTGAGCATCTGTTGTCTGAACAGGTCGAGTGTCTCGGCGATACGGGCTTCGAGGGATTGCTTTTCTGCCTGCATGGCGGCCTTCTTGGCTTTCTTGCGCTCGAGCTTCTCTTCCATCTCTCTGCGCTCGCGCGCAAGGAGATCCTCCATTGCCTGAGAGACACACGCACACGTACGCACACAGTCAGATTAAGCGATATTGAGCATGGTAAACAGATGATACAAGCGTGGATACACCTCTGAAGCAAGCTTCTGTGCACGTGTGCATGCCTGTGTGGTGAGCGTGAGGGCGCGCGTGTGTCAGTTCGAGCGCATGTGCGCGTGCGTGCGCATGTGCGGGTTTGCACCCATGTGTGTGCATGTGCGTGTGCTTGTGCAAGGACGGCGGGTGGGGGGGGGGAGGCATCCGTGTGCATGCGCGCGCGCGCGTGTTTGTGGACAAGTATGCGCAGAATACTTGCAGCAATGCAGAGCACACGCAGCTTGTTGCACCTTCCGGTCGGCTTCCATAGCCTCGCGTTGTTGTCGCATCAGTTCCTCAAGTGCCCGCTTGTCCGCAAGTAGCTTCTCTTCTGCGTTTCTTCTCTCAGCTTCGAGCTGTTCGCGCAATTGCCTGATACTTTCTTCAGCCCTGAGAGCAGTTAGACTGTCGATATCTGCGGGAGAGGCCGTCGATATCTCCGCCACGCGCTCGATACGGGTGGCCATCTTGGCTTCCGCGGCTCTGGCTTCCTCGACGGCTTTTCGCTGCGCGGTTATGGCTTCCGCCAGCCTCGCGTCCAGCTCCGCGTGCTGCGTGTTGGCTACAATCTCTGGCTTTTCGGCTACTAAAGCCATTTCTGAAAGCTGAGCAGCCAGCTTCGCCCTCTCTTCGAGTTGGCTTTCGAGAGCTTGCAGTTGAGCTTCTTCCCCGTCAGCCAGATGAGAAGCTGCTTCTGCAATGGCCTGAAGCTCAGCTTCTCGCTGCTCCAACCTGGCTTCACCCTTATCAATGGCTCCAGAAGCTACACTGGAAGCTACATCAGAAGCCACGTTGGTAGCGTTAATGGTGGCCTCGGTCTCAATAACTGAAGGGAGTCCTGCAGAGGGAGCTCTTGCTACAGGTGTGTTGAATATGGGTGGCAGTGCTTCTGCAGCTTTGGCTTCATCTCTCCTGCGTGCTTCCGCTTGAGCTTGTGCATTGGCTCTCGCCTCAGCCTCCTCCTTTGCAGCCTTCTCAGCAACTGCCTTGGCTTCTGCCTCAGCAGCAGCGGCAGCTGCCTTGGCCTCCTGCAGTAGTCTGGCTTCTTCGGCCGCTTCGGCTCTCTCTGCAGCCGTGCGTGCCTCAGCATCGGCCTTGGCTTTGGCTTCTACCTCAGCCTTGGCTGCGGCTTCCTCAAGTGCCCTGGCCTCCTTCTCAGCCTTGGCTCTTGCTGCAGCCTCGGCCTCGGCTTCTCTGGCTGCAGCAGCCTCTACCTCTGCCTTTGCTCTGGCTTGTGCTTCTGCTGCAAGTCTGGCTTCTGTTTCAACTTTCGCCCTTTCCAACGCGAGAGCCTGTTCTTGCCTAGCCTTTTCCGCAGCCGCTTCGGCTTTGGCTACTGCTTCAGCCTCGGCACGCAGTTTGTCTTCCTCCGCTGCTCGCGCTTGAGCTTCCGCATCTGCACGCACCCTCGCTTCCTCCTCGGCGCTCGCCTTAGCCTCTGCTCCCGCCTCTGCTTGCAGTCTGGCTTCTTCTTCCCTGCTGGCCTGTTCCTCCACCATCCGCCTGGCTTCCTCCTGAGGCTCCATCGTAGCTTCTGCCTTGGCTTCGACTCCGCTTGTGCTGGCTGCTGCACTTGCTTCTTCTTCCCTTCTCATGGCCTGCTCTGCAATCACCTGTCCAGCCTCCTTCACTTGACCTGAAGCCGCTTCTGTTTGCAAAATCGCTGCAGTGGTTGGCACTTCCTGCTGCACAGCTTCTTGTGCAGGTGCAACAACTTCAACATTGGCGTCCTCTTGTGGACCCGCTTGCGCTTGCGCTTCCTCATGTAGATTGCTTCTGCTCTCGACAAGCCCTGCCCTCGCCGGAGATAGTGTTGGCATTGTGTCAACAACTCCAACAACAGGTGCGATTGGTGGACCCGCACCCGCTTGCGCTTCTTCATGCACACTGCTTCTGCTCTCAACAAGTTCTGCCCTTGCTGTTGATATTGTTGACATCGTGTCAACAACAGGTGCATCAACTCCAACACTGGTCACGACTTGTGGACCCGCACCCGCTCTCGAGTCCCCACGCAGACTGCTTCTGCTCTCAACACGCTCGGCTCTCGCCGGTGATAACGTTGGTCTCGTGTCAAGAATTGGTGCAACAACTGGTGGATCCGCACTCGCTTGCCCTTCCTCATGCAGACTGCTTCTGCGCTCAACAAGATCTGCTCTCGATGGTGCTTGTGATGTTGGGATTGTGTCAACAGCAACAAGATCAGCTGTTTCGAGTTGTGGCTCGGCTGCAGCTATGTAGCGAACAGTTCCTTCCTCTGATGCTGCTGTTGAAGCGGACCCCACCTCCACATGCGCTTGAGATCCGCTACTTGGTCGGCTAGAAGTCCCTGCCACCCGCTCCTCCCACTGACCATAAGAAGCAGAAGTGGCTGCGACATCGCTACCAGAACCTTGTTGTTCTCTTGCATCTGAACCCGCTTCTACATTGGCTTCCTGCGTAGCAGCCACTTCTGCTACTCTGCTCTCTGCTCTCTGCGTTGGAGCTGGCGTGACTGCTACCTCCTGCGTGACAACTGGTGTCTGCACTCTCGCCGATCCCTCAGGTCCACCAGATGTGCTCTCTTCTTTCACTCTTTCTATCTGTTGATGGACTGAGGGCGAGGGCGAGGGCGAGGGCGAGGGCGAGGGCTGCGTGACAACCGGCGTCTGAGACGTCACTGGGCCTTCGAGTCCTTGCGGCTCGTCGACAGCCGCTTCGGGTGCTTCTGTCTCCCAATAAGGCGAGGGCGAGTACCGCGGGTTGTTGTTGTTGTCGTTGTTGCCTGGTGCAGGGGTGACAGAGTGTGGCGTGGCATCCAGTGCGACAGGTTGGCCAGTGTGAGGCTCTTCTGCTTCAACGCCGACAGCGGTGGTGGCAATAGCAATAACTCCTTTGCCCTCTGCCTCTGTTGAGATGATGTTGGCTACGAGTGATATCGCTGCTACCTCTGCATCCGCCTCAGCCACGAGCGCAGCCGCCAGTGCTGCGCTCGTGGCTGCTGAAGCCAAAGCCGCCTGCTCTGCCTTGGCACCCATCCTCGCTTGCTCAACTTTAGCTTCAGCTTCAACTTCAGCTTTGGATTTAGCTTCTGCATCAGCTTGTGCGCAAGCGCTTCCCTCTGCTTCCGCTCTTAGAATGGCTTCGGCTTCAGCATGGCTTTTGGCTGTGGCTTCGGCTTCGGCTTCGGCTTTGAGTTTGGCTTCGGCCTCTGCACGAGCCCGTTTTTCGGCTTCCACTCTGATTCTGGCTTCCAGCATAGCCCTCTCTTCCTCAGCCCTCGCCTCGGCCTGTGCTTCAGCTTCAGCTCCGCGTCCAGCTTCTGCCTCAACGTGCGCTTGCGCTTGCGCTTCAGCTTCAACTTTTGCTCGCAGTCTGGCTTCCTCCAATGCCACTGCCTCGGTCCGAGCCTGTGCAGCTTCCACTTCCGCTTTGGCTTCTCGCTCTGCTTCAATTGCATCCATCACTGAGGAAGCCAATGCAACCGAAGAAGACGCCACAGCCAGCATTGCTCCTGCTCCTGCTTCTGCTTGCAGTTGTGCATATGAAGTGGACTGCTGCTCTTGCATGTACTCTTGTTCCGTGTAGTCTTGTTGTGTGTACACTTGTTGCGTGTACTCTTGTGCAGGCTCATAATCTGGACTGAGTCCTTGTGTGTACTCTTGCGTGTACTCTTGTGTGGGCTCCTGTGCATGCTCCTGCATGGACCCTTGTATGGACTCTTGTGTGGACGCTTGCGGGGACGCCTGCGGGCTTTCAGCATACTCCTGTGTGTACACTTGTGTCTCCTCCTGTGTGTACAGTGGTGTCTCCTCTTGCGTGTATGCTTGCGTGGCTGTTGGCTCCGCGTACTCATTGGTGTAAGCGTACGCCTCCTCAGCGTTGTACCCGTCCACGCTGCCATCATTCCACTGCGTCTCGAGCGCTTCCGCCAATGCAGGGGATGACAGATACTCCTCTTGCGCAACACCAACTTCACCTGCTGTAATTGTTGTCGTTGTTTGGTTTGGTGTCGGGTATGTTGTGTCAGCGCCAACACCAGGCGTGTCCACAGTCAGTATATCATAGCTGGGATGGATATCAGCTGCATCAGGAGGCACGCTGGTGCTATAACTCTCCTCGGGTGGTGATATCGACTCCACACCAGCGATATCACCACCAGGTTGAGCTGTACACTCCTCAATGGCAGCGATATCTCTCTCCACGGGCGGCGCAATGAGAGCATACAGCTTTTCCCTCTCAAAGAAATCCGCGCAACCACTACAATCCGCCGACCCGAACACAAACGCTTCCGGCAAAGCCACGATATCCACCCCCGCGACCAATGTCAGCGCCGCCATCAGCTGGGCAGTCTCGATATCACCTCCACCCCCCCACCCAAGCAGCTTGATATACCCATTCGTCCCTCCGATGCACTCCCCAAGCCCCCGCCAAAACTCTGATATCTTCTCTCCTTCCGTGTTCGGGATGGATATCCGTTCCAGCGTGACGCCCAGCCCGCGCGTGAGAGGCAATTTGTGTGTGTTCTTCTTTGGGGAGTGGGAGACAATGCCAACACCTTTGCAGTTGTTGCCACCCAATGCCGCGAAGCACGCGGATAAGAGGGAGGGAAGGGAACAGCGCTCGAAATCGAAGAGAACGGCGGCGCAGGAGGAGGGGTCGGCCGCGCCCGCAAGAGCCTGAGGGAAGGTGTACATGATGGGTATGGGTGCGTGAGGCTGATGCACGAGAATGCACATGTGTGCATGTGTGCGTACATATACGTGCGTTTGCGCGTACGCCCGCGTGCACACACACGCGCACGCGCACGTGCACACGCACACGCACACGCACACGAACACATGCTCACAACCCAACCCCAATAATAAGCAACCCCATCCGTCTCTCTTACTTGTCCCGCCGCTCCCAGTCTGCTCGATATCAGCAGCAGCGTCGTCTCTGGGTGCTCCCTTCTGGTCTCGCTCAGCGCCGCGACGGCCGCAGCCAGGGCGGGGGGATTGGTGTTGTGGTTGGTGGTGGTGGAGGGGAGGGAAGTGGGGACGAGCTGAGCGAAGAAGTCGGAGACGAGCTTGAGGAGGAGCTCCTTCTCCACGCGGGCCAACGCACGCCTGAGGGAGACGAGTGGGTGGGGCTGGGGGTGAAGGCATGCGTGCGGGTGCGTGCGTGCGTGTCCACATGTGTGTGTGTGTGTGCATACGTGTCATACGTTCAAACAGCAGTGCTACAACATGCGCGCACGCACAATAGGACTGACTGACTGACTCTACATCGATTGAAGTGGTACACCCACCCACCCCTCTCCCCTTACCTCCCCTGCTGTCCCAGCCCCATGAGCCGTTCCCGCGCCCGCTCGTACTCGCCCACCACCGGCACCGCCCCGCGGAACCGCGCGCAGAACAGACTGCGGTCCGGAGAAGACCAGCACCAGGCGTCGTGCTCGGGATGCTGCCAGGGCTGAAGGGTGTATTGTGTTTGTTGGGGATGTTGGGGATGTGGATGTTGGGTTTGGGGTGGATGTTGGGTATGTGTGTCGTACCCAACATACCCAACATCCCCACCATGTTGTTGTGTTTGTTGTTTGGTGTTGTTTGGTGTTGAGCTTGATGTTGTTAGTATAATGGCTTTGATGTCGTTGAGTATGGATTGCAGTCCCTCTGGTGACGCGTACGCCGCGCGTATGGCTGAGAAATACATCCCTCCTCTTAGAAACAGCCTCGCTGCCGACATCTGCTCCGGGACGGATATCTGCGCCACGCAGGCTAGCGCACGCTCGATTTCAGCCTCGTCTGTGCCACCGGACCGGTCCGATATAACCGCAGCGAGCAGTTTTTCTCTCTCAGCTGGCATCGAATGCTTGAATAGTATTGTCAAGGATGGCCTGGATATCGGTAAAGCCGCCGAAATCGGCTCTTTGCGGGGTGATATCGAGCTCCTGGGGGCCCAAGTTGACGATAGAGGCTGTTTTCTCCCTTTCTGGTAAGCAGATACCGACCCCGAGCCGGATATCGAAGCTCCACCCGGGATATCAGACCTCCCAACACGCATGTCGAGAGAGCGTGCGCGCAAGAAGGGTGATGTGTGCACGCCACCGCTGTTGTTGTTACTGTTGGCGTTGGCACGCTTGTGCACGGGGGAGACGGGGTGGGAGTCGTAGGTGTACGTGTGGGTGTGGGTGCGAGCGCGCTTCATGCCCGCAACCATCGATGCGCTGTGGAGTCAGCAAGAGAGTGAGTAAGCGGGTGAGCGGATGAGGTGAGTGAGCTTGTGAGTGTTTGCAAGGGTAAGCGGCTGAGCGCGTGAGCGCGTGAGTGAGTGATGCACACACATGCGCACATGCCAACAACGCACACGCGCGTGCGCGCAAACACACACGCGCGCACACATGTACGCATGCACGCGCGTGCGCATGTGTACAAACATGCGCACACGCACACCTATTTGTTTGAGTGAGCAAAGTAACACTCAATTCAACCCACCTGTACGCTGCGATGGCCCCCGCGAGAGCCGCGCTCGTCTTCACTTGCCTCTTCCTCCTCTCCCTCAAACTCTTACTCCCAACCAACCCTCTCCCACCCTCCTCCTCCTCCTCATCCCCAACATAACTCTCATCATACTGATACTGTCCCCCCTCCCCTCTCGGCGATGCACCCGGTATCCTCGGGAGTGTTGGTTTGTTGCTATAGTTGTGTATGTTGTTGTTGTTGGAGTGATTGTATGTGTGTGCGTACGGGGCGCCCGGCCCCGTGACAGCGATGGCGGGTAGGCGCGTGTGTGATTGTTGTTTTGGGGAGGAAGGGGAGGTGGACTTGTGGTTGTTGGTGTAGGTGGAGTGGAGAGGTAAGGGGCGGAGGCAGAAGGCGGGGAGCTCGCGTGGGGCGAACTTCTCGTAGACGACCTGCAGATGGAAGAGTTGTGTGTTAGTGTTAGGCCGCATGCAGACGAGCTCACGCAAACCTATGCGCATGTGGGTGTGAGTAAAGAATTTGCGTGCGTGCGCACCAGCACACAGACGCAGGCTGTGTGCTTGCACCTGCGACGCGTGTATGTGTGTGCGCGCATAGGTTGGTGTGCTCGTACTTACCCTGCTTTGTGTACGTTAAATTGCATACACGCACACACATAGACTCTGATGTCAGGGTAAATGTGTACAACCGCACTCATGCGCAAGCACTAGCACGCATGCACGCACCGATCACATGGTCAATGCACGTGTACACGCACACGTACACACAAACAGATCTACTCACGCATGCGCAACTTGCACCGATGTCACAGACAAGTCTCCTCAGACTGCTCATGTCAAAGAGATAGGAAGAAAGCTGGTAGTGTGACTTGTGCAGCATTTCAACAGTGAGTCAAGTTACGCTTCACACTGTTATGCTCTATATACATGAGGTGTTGCTGTACCGCCGTTTGATGATATATTATTAAAGCAGGTCATCTCAAGTCTTGGATATAAGATTATGATTCATGTAAGCCGTAGTCACAACTGAACCTTCTGAGCATAACAGTGTTATATTTCGGAAAAATTTAGTGCAACACACTCAGGTAATGCTCAGCACCTGTCCAGCCTTGGATCGCCTTCTGTTTTTAGCACGCGTACCCCTCTCAACAGCAGGCGGCGGTGGCGGCGGCGGCACGACCCGCCTTACCCTTCTCCCACCTGGCGATGGGGAGGCCAAGTCCTCCTCACTGCTTGGCACACCCATGACTGTTGAACTCAAGATCTATCAACACCCCTGCTCACTGCGTGTTTCAACTACACCACCGATCCATCATCCCCCGCTTTCTCAGAACGGCCCATGTCTCCATGTTCATCGCCAGTCCCGTCACCAGCCTCATCGTTGGCTCCATCGCCGCCGCCGCCGCCGCCGCCGCCTGCCTGAGGCTATTTTCAGCCCATCTAAACGGCGAAAGCTGGCAGTTTCCGGCTTGGAGCGGGATCGAGCGTACTCAATGCGGTCGGTTTGGGACCTGATGAAACGGTTTGAGGGGGCGTCACGTGACTCAACGACCTGAGACGTGGCGGCTCTGTGGCGGATTTGCCTGTCAGGCGGAGGAGGAAGCGGGGGAGAAAGAGGTGGAGGAGAAGGAGGAGGAGGACGGGGAGAAGGGAGAGGAGAATAAGGAGGAGGAGGAGGGGGCGCTGTAGGGGGAGAACAGTGTCGTTGGTCTGGCATCATGGCGTGGGAGGTGAACCCTGCTGTGCAGCTGGCCCTCGGGAACCTCGGTGAGTGGTCGTTGTTGGGCTTGGGACACACAACAACTTCACGCCAAACATACCCTTCAGCATTGATGTGTCAACGTGTAGCCTTGGATAACATGTCCTAGGCTGTCTAACCATACATAACTTGGATCATACTGCTGCCACAAATCTGGTTGAATAGTGAAGAGTACAGAGCAAAATGCCAGATGACACCCACCGTGGCTACTTGCATGTTGATTCATATTGTATGTTGTGACTTTTAAAACCGGCTTTGAGATGTGTGCTGGAGCACAGGTTGAGCAAGGTTGATTCAATCTGTAGGCAGAGTTGTTTTTGTGTTCACGCCTTCTGATGCTGTCACGCAGGCACGGCCGCCGCACTCGTCCTCTTCTGCTCCCCTCTGTAAGAACATCAGCACAACATACACACATCCACCCAACACCACACAGATGTTAATACCTTTTCCCACAGGCCTACAATGCGACAGATCTGGTCCGGGACACGTGCTGTGTCCTCGATATCCCCTCTCCCCTACTTGACAACTCTTCTCAACTGCGGCGTGTGGTCAATATACGCTCTACCATATGTGACACCCCACAGGCCAACAGTCTTAATCACAAACCTGATTGGTATAGTGTTTGAGAGCGTGTATATCGCGCTGATGTTGGCGAAATCGAGTGGTGGGCAAAGAAAGCCCCTCGGGATGAAGACGATGTCTGTCGCGGTGGCGATATTGGCCATGCTGGCGATGTCAGTGATGCTGCCCAAGGGAAGTGTTGATAAGAGTCTGGTGGTTGGGATTAACGGCGATGCTATCAGCCTGGCTATGTACGCAGCTCCCCTCAGTGTGATGGTAAGTTGTTGTTGTTGTTGTTGTTGTTGTTGTTGTTGTTGTTGTTGTTGTTGTTGTTGACACCCGTTACAGGGCCAAGTGATAAGAACCAAGTCTGCTGCATCGATGCCTTTGTTTCTGAGCGTGGCAACGCTGATCAACGCCTTTGCATGGGCGGCTTATGGCACATACGTGCACGACCCATACATTCTGGTACGCACATATGCACATGCGCACGCACACGTGCACGTGCGTGCCAGCTTGCACGCACACAGTAGCATACTCCTTCTATACACAGACACACATGCGCGCGCACGCGCGTATATGCGCTCACATTCACACACGCACGTGCGCATGCGAATGTGTTTGCACAGGCATGTACGTACATGCACACGCAGTACAGGAACATGTAGCACAGCATGCATCAACCGATATGTTGCAATAAACACAGTTGCCGAACGTGCCCGGCGTGTTGCTGGCGCTATTCCAATTGGGTTTGATCTGGCGCTACGGCAGCAGCAAGAGTGACAAAGCCGAGCTTACATCTGCCAGCATCGACACGCACATCAGTAGAGAGGGCGAGCGGACGGGCTTGCTCGGGGCGGCTTCGCATCCAACGAGGGTGAGAGGCTTGCTATTGGGTGTGGTAGGCTTGTAAGTGTTTGTGGTACCGATGCTTGTACGATGTGCAGGAGGTGTTGATTGAGGATGCGCCTACGATTGGGCCGATGCTGTCACCCGCTGCAAAGGTGTGATACAGGCGGGGAGGCCCAGAAGCTGATGATGTCAAGGTTGCAGTTGTACTTGCGCGCAATATTATCATTAACAACTTTGTTTGGATAATGGAATCTGATTTTGGTAGTCGCGGGGTTGGGGACCTACTCACTAGCAGTGGGACAATTTAGCTTGGCACGGCTGGTGTTACTGGTAAGTAGTATTTTGTGTTGTTGGTGCGCATGCATGCAGATTGCATGTGTGCAAACGCAGGCTGTGATAGATACAACATATCATACACTGTTCCTGAATTGCATTCGCAATTGTGGTAAGACAGAGATGCAGCGATACAGATATGTTGTTGAACTCAATCAGTCTGGACATGAGAAACTCAATCATCGCTGTACATACTTGTGAGAGACTTACAGCGCGTGTGGCAGAGGCACTGGCAATTGTTTCACCGTGCTACTCTGCATGCATTGCCAAATGGGCCTCATTTGCAAAAGGTGCATTGTTGTAGAGTAGATGCCAACACATTGTGTTAGCTTAATCACTAACATGTCAGCGACAGTGCAGCAAGCCTATGCTGGTGCATGTAAAGACAGCCGTGCTAAGCTGCTTCATTCTATGCGTGCGATACTAGCTGTGGAGTAACACATGCAATTCCACTGCAAGACCCAGAGTTAGGCATAGCGCACAACGTGGGAGTGAAGGCAACAATCCATTACAGATGGCGATCAGGCTTAGTTAACAGGGGGTGTTACATGTGTACAGCGGTACAGATTTATCGAGGGCAGGGCTGTTCAGTGTGTGTATCCACCATTGTGTGATGCAATGTCCTACTTACTTCTCTTCCACTCTACTGGCCGACGACAGAGAAGCTCTGAAGGGCGAGCGTGGCGAAGCCAAGAGCGTGGCCCAAAGCACCCCACGCCAACACTGCACACAAACACACACGTTTACACACATGCACACAACGTAAATGCACAATGTGCGCAACTTAGAAAATGCACACATTACACAAGAGTATTTCAATGAGTGAGATTGGATGTGTGTCCTGTGGTGTCTAGACAGAATACTATGGTGTGTGGATAGGTGTGAGTATGTGTATGAGTATGTGTGTTGTGCTTACCGTCGACGATGGTGAAGCCAGCTGGGTCACCAGTCTTGAATGTGTTCTCCTCTGCGCGGGAGTCTCCTGCCTGTGCGTGTGTCTGTCCGTTCTGCTTGGGGAGTCCCTGGCGCTGGAGCCACTGGCGCTGATAGGGCAGGACGGCGAAGCGGCCCAGGAAGAGAAGCAGGCCAGTTGAGCCGGCGATGGTCAGGGCGGTGTTGCCGAAGCACACGGTCTGCTGCCTCCTGGACGCTGACGGTGATGAGGAGGACCTGGCGGAAGCACGCAGCTTGAACTCACGCTGGGCCTGGCGGGAAGCGCCGCGAGGGGCGATCACTGGGGCGGACACTGAGGCCATTGTGACGGACGCCATCTTTGCTGGTAGTCTGTGATCCGGACTCTCCTCACGCCAACGTCAATGCCGCCAACACCCTCGCCTATGTCAACTACGCCCTCAACAACAAGTCTAACCCTAAATTCAACCTGGCTAACTTCAACCATTAACAGCCATACCTCAGTCACAGCACTGCATCGTAGTTAAAATCGCCTCACGTCTCCTCAGTTCCATCTCAGTTAATCTCACAGAGAATGTGACTGTTGATTGGTTGTGTTTGACTCGTTGTAGGTTAAGTGTCCGTTTTTAGGGGCTGGTCGAGATCTTGTGTGGATAAGCCTGTTTGGAGATGAGTGCGGAGAGCGCGTGAGCCAATTAGCGCGCGGCGGTGGGCAGCCACGGAGGCATCTGCCTGGGCTACGGTTCGATTGGGTGGGGAGAGATCGTGGATATCGGCATATGAATGCGTGGAATGGCGGTATATCGGTGTGGGAACTCGGTATAGTCAGCCCACGCTATAAGGACCCCCATGGGGTCAGGTGTTACGATTTGCCAATTATGACCTGTGATTTAGCCTTATCAATTGGGCTTAAACCACTCTGTGTTCAAAAACAAAGAATTTGTTAAGTCTCAACAAACCCTTCATATCTGCGTACAAATACTCACAAAGTTTACAAGATTTAAAAGCCCCTATATTGCGGACCTCAACTTTTATGCGGGCTCAAATGTTAACACACACAACTCAAAATCCATACTTAATGATCAATTTTAAATTGTGAAATATGAACATTGTGATGTGTGCGTATACGTGCACAAACAACTTGCCATGTGAGCAAATATGCTTATAAGCATAAAGGAGAACGTCCGCTTTCGTATGCACTGAACTATTCAAGTACCAGCATTGACAAATTTACAAAGTTAGTTACCACTATTGCAACATTTAACACCGCTGTGCAACGGTGAGCAATTACCAAAAAGCTTTACAAACCTTTCGTATTGTTGATATAGACTTGTAAGTCATCTTGCACGCAATTGACATTATAGAATATTGACATCACACATACATTTGATTGGGTTGTCATAAACAACTTACAAGTTATAGATTTACCGCTAGTCTCTGATATACCCAAAAATTGAAGCATGTCATTCCCCTTATGTCAACACATCATATGAACTTATCATTTTATTACAACTACATGTAGTAATATACAATCCAATGATGATCCTTCATAGCTTAACATAAATGGGCTGTTGTTCACATAAACATGAACGCATTGTGACGTAACATTGTGGAACGACGAGACTCAACAGGCTCAAAATATCAAAACAACCATATATCAACCAACCGTCTTGAAAGACGGCGTGCTTTGCATATGTAATTTTGCGTATTGCGTGTGGCACGCGTGCATATGTGTTTGCGTATTATAATACATGAACAATAATAAGTATAAAAATTTATGGGGCAAGACGTGCTTGTTGAGGTTTTTTGTATGTCTGGATCATCGCAAATGGTGTCGCTATTTTTGATATTAATCTCTACAGCTTTGGAATTAAATATGTAAAGCGACCGAGAGCATTCTTGATGAAATAGTTTGGGGTGAGAGTTCTATGAATGCTGCCAAATATTGCGAATTGAAACCACGACAAGTTTCATTCATAACATAACATTGAAATCTTACAATGACTACCAATTCTGACATGTCATACGTTGAAAAGTGACGCAGATTACCATTGGAGCATGGTGTGTCCACGATGCTAGGTAATGCGAACCATACTACTAGTGTACATTGTGTCAATTTTGGGTGCTTGACATTATCACTTGCCCAAGCATTGCACGTTGGCTCAAAATTGCTGAAGCCCATAACAGCCCAGGCCAGAACAGCACCAGGTGTGATTTTGGTCACATGCGGACGCCCCTTTTGGTCCCCCGCATGCACAGCATCAACAGCATCCAGCAGCGTCCACTAGGAGGCGGGGCGCGAACGGCAGGAGCAGCAACAGGCGGCGGCAGAGGAGGCGGCGGAGGAGGAGGACCGTAACCCTTAGCGTAAGGTTGCTTTTGCCAGCAGCAAGCGTGGCACATCCAAGGCTGGGCTGCTTACGGGTTACACAGAGCAGGCAGTGTTTGTCCGCATGGTGGTTGTTGCTGCACAACCGTGCAGACTGTTGTGCATGCATGAAAATGGTTCTTGCTAGGCCCTCTTACTGTTCAAAACCATGATGCGTCACATCAACTACTGCTACTTTCCTGCTGCTTCCGAGTTCACAGTCTGCAATGGCTTCTACATCTGCTTCGCCCACATACTTCTCATAGTCGTGCCTTTGTTCGTCTGTCACTTGCAGGCGTCTCAAGCCGTGGCAAGGCGTGCATACAGCAAATCACTATGAAGCGAGCAGCAGCACTCTGTCAACACAATGTTAGTCTAGTTTTCGTCTTTGTATTGTTGACGACAACCGCAGTGGTCATAAATGCTCAAATACCCATCCCAAAACGCCCGGAAGGCTTCCCTTTCAACCCCACAATAAAGGTGAAGCTGCGATTAATGTGCATGTTGTTATGTTACTGTTTGCTGTGTGTTGTTGCTTATGTTGTTGCAACCTCCAACAGGGTTCATCAGTCGTTATTGATGGGTTTTTTGATCCTCTCTGTCCCGATTGCCGCTCGGCCTGGCCGGAGTTGAAAGCCGTGTTGATGACGAAAAGTTACTCTGATCAAGTCAACTTCCTACTGCACACTTTTCCCCTACCGTACGTGTGTCGTACATTAAGCGCGTACGCGCATCTTCACGCATACACGCGCATGCACACATGTGTAAGGATACGCGCGTGCCTGCGTGAGCGTGCTTGCACGTGTGCATATGTGTGCATGTGCGTATGCGCTGGCGCGTGTGCCTAGTGTGCAATTTGTGGGTGCATGTACGCAACATTTTGCGTGTTGGTTGTTGATTACCAGGTACCATCGCAACTCGTTCCTATGTTCGAAGGCCATACACGCCATCGCATCCAAGAATCAGTCTTTAGCTTTTCCTTACTTGGAGAGCATATCTGACGCACAGGTGAGAGAGGTCTTATGAATTGATTGAACGCATCTGCGTGCGCATGTGACAGTGTGCGCGCACGCGCGCCCATGTGTGCGCATACGTGTATTTGTGCACGCACACGAACACAAATGCAACATGCGCGCATGTGCACACACACACGTACACGCAAACACACACGCACGCGCACGCAAGTACGCATGCACGCATGCGCGCATGCTCACGCGCACACATACACCTGCGTGCAAACATGAATCGAGCGCGTGTGTTGAACAGCTGATGTCTCATAATCTATTCCAGGAGGAGATATCACTGTTGGAGTCGCCATCCTCAGTCCTCGACAAGCTCGCATCCCTCGCACAAGACTCCATTCCAAACCTCACAAAAGAAGACTTCATGAAGCTGATGGCGGACTGGCACACTGAGCTCGACACCCGCGTCTCATTCAAGGCAAGCAAAGCCTTTTTCTGTTATGTGTGTGCGTATATGCCCACCAGTGACCTGTGAGGGCGCTCGTGTGTGCGTGTGCGTGCGCGCGTGTGCATGCGTTTCGCCTGTGCGCGGTCGCGCGTGTGCTGTTCACATGCAGCAACCCAACATCAACATCAGGCTGACTACTACACTCATCTGTCAAATGCAGTATGGGTGTTCTCGGGCAGTTTCTGGCACGCCAACATTCTTCGTCAACGGCGTGTTGCCTTCAACGGCGGGAGGGCTGTCGCGCAACAAGTGGGAGCGCATTCTGGCCAGCCTGTTGCATGACGATATTGTTGGGTATGTGTTAGCATCATGACGCCGGCAGGGGGGTTTATGGGTCTGAATGTGGGTGTAGGTGTACGCTTGCACAGAGCATATTGGGTATATATGTATATAACAATAACGTATATGTACATCTATACGGTGTGCATACACTCACACCGCTGGTTGATGATGATATGCGTGTGATGTGTGTGACATGATGTTTGGGCTGTGTAATGTTGTGTTTGACGTACACAATTACAGTAGTAGCAGTCCGCATGTATCTGCGACACTATGTGTACATAACATGCAAGTACACAACGGCCGTGCACGTGTGCGTGCATATGCAAAGGGCGAGATAGAGGGATGCACCCGAGACACATACAGGCACACAGCCCAAAATGTTCTGCTCTGCTACGCAGCATGAGGGACACAAGTTGCTTCGCCTCACCCACGCTTGCCTCACGCCTGCCTGCATCGCACAAAGTTAGCCTCACCGTCACTATACCAGTACACCAGACACCCAAGCCGCTTAACCATGCCAAGCGCAGGTACCATCAACATTTATGCAACCCTATTAGGAGTGAAGTCGTGAGCTCTTGTATTGCGTTTCTGCCTGTCATAGCTTGTATGGACAGCCAGAGCAACAGCGAACGAAATGCGTAACAGCCCAGAAGGTCTTCTACGCTGTTTATTGACGCCCAACATTGTATCTCATGCGCACTGTACTCCACTTTCCGCCCAGCATTGTCCATGTGCGTGTAACTAGTACAACCCCATTGTTGTGTAAATATGTCACAAGTGTCCAGCCGCACGCCATGCTCGCATCAGTGTGCTACTATAATCAGCTGCGTCAACAACACCCCCACCACTCTTTCCAATCATGCAGCAGCAACAGTAGCAATACGTTGCGCGTGTGGGCGGCGTGCCCGCTGCTGTGACACCCTTCAAGCAGCCAAAGTGGGGGTGCAGCAAGCCTGCTACAGCGTGCGCCCACCTTAAGTTGCAGGGGGGGGGGGGGGGGGGGGGGTG
>RHPI01001311.1:0-106154 GCA_009103225.1 Chlorokybus atmophyticus | reverse complement strand
GGGGGGGGGGGGGGGGGGGGGGGGAGCTTTGATCAAAAAGCACAAGGCTGCAAGAAGGATTTGCACGGCCGCAGCGCCTTGCCGTCTAGACCTATGTATACACATATGTGCGTGTGATACTGAATCAAACAGCGTAACTTCTACTACTGTTTTGATGCTGGGTGGTGGTGACGAGCGGGAGTTGATGCATGCATGCGGCCACAAATTTTAGGGGTATGGGAGTGTGTGTGCGTGCGTGGATAATGGTTGATGTGGGAGTGCGCATGCGTTCGCGAGCACAGGCCATGTACATGTGCAAGTTTGCATACACAAGTACACAGGACGTGGATAACATTGGGAGTGAGTGCTAGGGTACCTACATATGGGTATATCAGTTCTATGCTGCGATATTACACGTGCACATGTTGCAGTTCCTGTCGCATGCACGCAAGTGCGCACACACGCACTCAGTCATTACCTATCCAGCATAGGGATCCTGAAGACAACCACCGGATTGTTGCCAATGTTAATGTACACGTGTCGTACACGGGCACTTTTTTCGGGTAATAGTGCTTTGATGATTGATTCTACCATAGCGACAATCATCGTCATAACACGCGGCCATGCATGGGCTTGCAGGAGGGACTGGCCATGCTTGCATAAGAGAACTGTTTTCTACTTAACACGATGCTCATCACCTCCACGTCGCCGCCGCCGCCGCCGCCGCCGCCCCCTCCTCCGCCATCTCTCCCTCCTTGACGGTCAGCCACGTGGCCGCCTCTGAACTCCGCACACAGAAAACACGCCACTGCGCACGTGACTTACTATTGTTACGCCAATCCATGCGGGTTACGCTACTGGCTATGCGATCGCTATTGGTCCTGCTACTGGTACTACTGGCACATGTGTATGCTTCTGCTGCGGCATTGAGGGCATATTGCTGGCGGGGTGCGAGGAGGAAGGTCAGCTCAAGGAGATTCGAAAGAGTAAGAGGTGAGGAAAAGACGGGGCGGCGGTCGAGCTGCAACCAGAAGAAGCTGCGGAAGCGCTCCGCGTATACAAGTAACCTGCAGCATGTTTACGTCTTCATGGTCGTTATCCTTTCTTGTGGCCTTGTGGTTGTCATGATTGTTGGCGCTGTCGATCTCAATGCTGCAGCTTTTGCAAGTTTCATGCTACAATTGCCTAATTTTCACATTGCCCTCCTTACGCTTGTCCCTGTACATGTTATTGTGCACAGCAACATGCATGCCACATTATTCTTGTTACTATTCTTAGCGAGTCATTGGAGGAGATATCAAAGTTCTAGGTCTAATAAATAATAAGTTAATTGCAGATAAGCAATAAGAGTCATACGTCATTCGTATTATAATCTGTTATCAGCAACCAACTGTGCACCCTGCCGTCTCCCACAAGTGGCAGGCTTTGATGTAAGCGCCACCCTTGTCAGTACTAGCTGTCGCAAACGCTGTGACAAGTACGGCAGCATTGACATTGATGCGCCGATGATGTCGTGTGGTGAATGCCACAACGGCATGCACTAATGCTGCCTAATTCACCACTATTGAAGGTCCCTATGAAAGACTATTGCTGTAGCGGCTACCGTATAATCGGCGCACCTCACACACGTACACGATGAGTCTACAACATGAATCTTTTTGGTCTTCACGAGGTGTCGATACATACAACTTTTTAGAGACATCTCGAGCACTGCTGCACCAAAGGTTTACATTCGACTCCGCGCAGCATAACAGCTGTCATGCTAACCGTCTAATAGGTTTTTGTCTTTAAGAGTTGCTCCTTGTTACGAGCATATCCAAACTTTGGATGGCTTCAAACATGTCCGCAACAAACATTACTGTAATCTATATGGGATGGGGCATATATGAGACATGTGGCTCCGCTTATGGCGGCATCGACTTATGCTGCCGTAGCCTAGTGGTTAAGGCGCCGCCGAAGTTACAGCGGTAACGGAGCTGAGCGGCACAAGTTCGAATCGGGGGGAATAGAACTGCTAATTGTCGTAAAACGATACAAGGCAAAATTGGCAAAGTAGTGACTGAAAGCGCGCTCGTGACTCGTTAAAGCGGCGGTAATTCATAACCTACGACCGTCTGAGCGGTTGCAGGTTTGCCTAATAATTGGCTGTCAACGTGCAGTGACGAGGGTCTCATGGGGACGGTCAGGCATGCGACTCGCCGCGTACCGTATCAAGCGAAGCTTAATAAGACTTGCAGTCGCGTGGCGACGACCCCATGGACAACGGGGTTGGGAGGAATGTAATTTATATGGGATAGGGCATATATGGAACATGTGGCTCCCCCTACGACAGCGATTTTTGCTGCCGTAGCCTAATGGTTACGGTTGTCGGGTCGAGGGGAGTCGAGGGTCACGCTGTCTCAAACAGCTGCAGGGACAGACATGCTTGCTAGACATGCTACTGCGCCACCTTTGTAACGCGCAGCAAAAGCAAAAGATAACCCCAACCCTCATGGTGACAAGTGCTTTGTGCAGCTGGTCTGCTGCTGTCGGGTAGTACGGGCAGGTGGAGTCGGTGTTCTCCCTAGTGTACATGCTGTGCTGGAGGCCACACAGTCAACAAGCCACTGCTATAGGTAGCGCTGTTTATACAGTTCTTTGCATGAGTGGAAGAGAGATTACACTGTTAAGTGAGGTGAATGAGCAAGCAACACGTGGATGCTATGCCCTGACTGATGCCAACAAGCACACCGCGACCAAGTACACCAAGCTCATAACAAGGACAAGCACAGTGCACAAGAACATGCACAGGCTCTCAAACGGTGAGGGGATTCTTGGGAACCGGGACGGCGTGTTTCGTAGATCAAGTCGCTTTACAAGCTCTTAGCTTTCTCACTCACAGTGTCACCAGCTGATCCGGTGAACACTGTGCCTACTAATACTAGTCAACTCATGACTGTCCAGAACATAAGCTAACGGTCATATCGAGGCTATTTCCACAAGAAATCCCCACTCGATATAGAACCCAACTTATAACTGAACTCACAACTGAACAGCTATGCGTGGTGCCTATGTAGGCTATGGTTATGAGCTACTCTAGAGACATGACCTAGCTACTGGTCAGTGACGCGCACGGGTCGCCATGCTGGTAAGCCGGGCGAGGGTCTCGCTGTAGGCATGCCCGATGAAAACTGGCATGCCCGGGTGATAGGCATGACAGCTGTCGGGTCGAGGGGAGTCGAGTCTAGTGTACATGCTGTGCTGTAGGACACACAGTCAACAAGCCACCCCCCCTGGGCTCTGTAGGAGGTTCCAGCTTCAGAGTTCTGCTGCTAACGCAAGTGAGGAGGGCCGTTGGTACGGCAATCGTCGCACCAATACTCCTCCATGGGTATCGCGTCCAAAGGTGGCTCCAGGCAGTAGCAATGCAGGCCCTTGTTGCAGCCATCGCAGAGCATCATGAGTGCATCGTCGCCGGCGCTGCCGCAGCGTTCACAGCGGGTGCTGCGCGCGGGACGAGGGTGCTAGATACGCCCGAAGTCGGCTACGTAAGGAAGGTGACATGGCGCACAGTTCACCATGTTGTCCTTCATCCTCTCTCCGTTTTGACCAAGGAGGTCCAGCACCCATGTGGGGTACACTTTGAGTACCTTGTAGACGGTGCGACCCACGGAGGTGTCAAGCGTGTCTTTAGTGACTGTCATGCGATAGGCAAAGTCCCCCGCTTGGAACCGCCGTTGGCGCTCTTTGTATAAGCCGCTGCGTACGCGCTCGTAGCGCAGCGTGTCGCGATGCTGCGCGATGCACAGATTGTTGAAGGCCATGGGGATGGTGCGCTTGAAAAGCGCGGCGCGCTTGATGATGTCGTGGTGCATCCAGTTAGGGTCGTAGAGGTTGTTCACGACGCGATCCACCTCCTGCTGCGCACGGAAGGGGAGCAATGGTGGTCGCCCTAACAGCAGGTAGTACGGGCTGTACTTACGCAGCGCCGCCTGCTATGACAAACGATATCCGAGGGCTACCCACGGGAGGTGGTCATCCCAAGAATTCTTTTCGTACTCCAGCACGTACTTGCGGAGTGCCTTCTTGATGGTCTGCACTGTACGCTCGGCGAGACCGTCGGCTTGAGGGTGATCACGCGAGGTACGACGGTGGTCGATGTAACATTTGTCTAAGAGGGTGTCGAACTCCCCTCTGAACTCAGTTCCTTGGTCAGTAAAGACCTCGGCGCAGCTGCCAAATCGGCTGAGAACGTGAGAGAGGAAGGCTTGAGACACCCCTCTGCTGCTCTTGTCGGGTAATGGTACCAGCTCCACCCATTTGGAGAAGTGCTCGATCATGACCAGGCTGTATCGGTTGCCACGCGCTGAGGGTGCCAAGTCCCCCAAGATGTCAAGCCCCCACCGGTAAAAGAGACCGGAGATGGGGAGTGGGTGCAAGGTGGCGCTATGCGTGTTGAGGCTGGCGCGCACCATGTCACACTGATGGCAGTGGCTGACGAACCCCTGTTGAAGGACTAGCATGCACATGTAGCCCATGCAAGCATGGATACACACGGACAGAGCTACCGCCACCAGAGCATACACAAGTCACATCACATTCATCTATTACAAGTTGTCCGCTGGTTCTTATACCAGCCAGTTACACACACGTCTACGTTTACAAGCACTGCGTAAGCTATACTCAGCCTTTTGACGTGCTCTAAGTTGCGTTGTCTTGCTTACAACCAGAGCTTTCCAACAAGCTCTTACACGCCTAATATGAGTAAGTATACGCGGAGATACGAAGCAGTTAGTAAGGCTCCAGTCTGGAGTCCGGAGTCTGGTCCGACGATGCCATCTTGCTAAGTCCGGACCTAGTGCTCGTCCTTACGACCTTCTACTCCTGTGTGGAGGGTCGATGCTGATCGTATGTAGGAATACTCTCAACACTCCCACGCGAGCAGCTTGACCTCCAACGCTTGCTCCTGTAGTCAAACACAGATGCCAAGTCCTGCACAACAAGTCTTGAACTTGAGTGGTGACAATGGCTTTGTCATGAAGTCCGCCAGCATGCCCTCAGTGTTGCAGTACTGGAACTCCACCTCCTTCCTTGTGACTCTGTCACGCACAAAGTGATGCATGACATCAATGTGCTTCGTCCTTGCCGAGGCGATAGGGTGCTTCAACAACTTGATGGCTCCTTGGTTGTCACAGTTGATGACGATGCACGCCATGGGATGCTCCAAGTCTGCCATGAGCTTGCGAAGCCAGAGTGCCTCCTTTACTGCTGCTGCCGTTGCCATGTACTCAGCCTCTGATGTAGATGCTGCTGTTGTTGGCTGCAGCCTGCTGTTCCAGCTCACCACGCCTCCGTTCAGCTTGAAGACGTAGCCTGTAGTGGACCTCCTGCTGTTGAGGTCACCAGCAAAGTCCGAGTCGCAGTAGCCCTCCAACTCAGTGCTCCCGCTCCCAAACTTGATGCCAACTGTTGCGCTCCCAGCAACATAGCGTAGTACCCCCTTTGCTGCTCTTCAGTGCTCCATGCTCGGTACAGACATGTAGCGAGCAAGTACTCCCACATGTGCAACATCGGGACGTGTGCACACTGCCAGATAGAGCATGCTGCCTACCAGCTCACCATATGGATACTGAGCCTTGTCGAGTACCTCCTCATCCTTGCCTTGATGAGGGCAGTGCCAAGTGCCAACGGTGTGGTCTTGGTCTTCGCTTCAGCAAGCCCAAACTTGGTGACGAGTCTTCTCACCATCTGCTCCTGACTGATCTTGATTGTGCGAGCCGCCCTGTCGCGCTCAATCACCATGCCAAGGAACCACTTGGCCTCTCCAAGATCACGAACTGAGAATGCTTGCTGTAGAGCAAGTTTCGTCTCCTGCAGGTGGTGCACCTGCCTGGCGGTGATGATGATATCATCAACATACACGAGCAGCCAGACCTTGTTGTCTGCATGGATGAAGAGCCCAGGGTCTGCAGAGGATGCGGTGAAGCCAAGTGCCTCCAGCTCCTTGGTGAGCTTGATGTGCCACATACGCGGTGCCTGTCGCAACCCGTATAGTGCCTTGATCAGCTTGCACGATGTGTCTCTCTCCCCTTCTTCATATCCAGGTGGTTGCTCGATGAAGATCTCCTCCTCCAGCTCTCCGTAGAGGAAGGCAGTCTTCACATCCAGGTGATGCAGCTTGAGGTCCTCAGCAGCAACCACAGCTAGCAGTGCACGGAAGGTGGTATGCTTACTTGCAGGTGCAAACACTTCGTTGAAGTCCACACCTTCCTGCTGCAAGAAGCCCTTTGCCACCAGTCTTGCCTTGTAGCGCTCAATGTTGCCCTGACCATCACGCTTCACCTTGAAGACCCATTTCACTGGAACGGTCTTCACTCCTTGCGGAATCTGCTCCAGTGACCAAGTGTTGTTGGCATGGAGTGACGCAATCACCTCGTCCATAGCACGCTGCCATTGCTCCGCATTTGGTGCTAACAATGCCTCCTCGTAGGTGCTTGGCTCCTCATTATGCACACTGGCGACGTGTGCCTTGTGTAGGAAGTCAGGTGCCTTTCTCTCCCTCACTGGGTATCTCCGAGCTGCGTGCTCCTGCTGTACGTGCGGCTTCTTCTGGCCTGCTACAACTGAGTCTCGCTGACCCTTGTTGTTGATGACTGCCTCGCCCTCAGCCTCCACTGTCTTGGGATGCTCCTGTGGCTGTACTTCATCGTCATCTCCCGGAAAGAAGCCTGCTTCTGGCTGTGATAATCCCTAATGGAAAACCACCTCTCTGCTCACAATGATCTTCTGAGTGTCCTCGAGCAAGATCCTGTAAGCCTTGGAACCCGGTTCATAGCCAAAAAGATGCCCTTTTTGCTGACGGNTGCCTGAGCTGTTTAGGCACTAGTGCATATGCCGTGCATCCAAACACACGCATACCACTCACATCTGGTGTGGCTCCATAGAAGTGCTCCCACGGAGTCTTCTGCTCTGAGCTCACCGGAGACCTGTTGCGGATGTAGTTGGCAGTGAGTACCGCCTCCTTCCACAAACTGTCTTCCATCTTTGTGTCGTTGAGCATGGCTCGAACACGCTCCAAGAGTGTCCTGTTGAGGCGTTCAGCTGCTCCATTCTGCTGCGGGGTGTAGGGTGCCGTTGTCTCGTGGCGTATGCCCTTGCTGGCGAAAAACTTCTTCAACTCCTTGTTGATGTACTCCCCTCCTCGATCACTCCTCATTGCCGTCATCTTGTTGCCAGACTGGGTCTCCAACAAGGCCACAACTGTGCGCACAGCTCCAGCAACTTCTGACTTGAGCGTCAATGGAAAGATGATGGACAGCTTGCTGTAGTCGTCGAGGAATGTAGCAAAGTACCTGGCCCCTCCCTTCGCCACAATGCGCATAGGGCCACAGACATCCATGTGCACAAGCTCGCAAGGATGCTGACTGCTAGAAGAGGATGATGGGAATGGCATAGCATGCTGCTTTGCAACCAGGCATGGTTCACAAAGTGCACCTGATGCATTCTTGAGTTCTTCTGTGCTGAGATGGATGCCCTTGACCATCTTCTCAGCGACAAGGCGAGTGAGGTTGACGTAGCTGAGATGCCCGAACCTTCGATGCCACAATGTTGGCGACTCCTTGTCCTTCACCACCATGGCTTGAATGTCTCTGTCTTGAGGCTGCTCCACGTGGTAGAGCCCTCCCGGATCAGCGATTCCAACCATGTGCACGACCCCATCAAGGATGACTGAGCAGCCACCCTTCCGAAATAGGATCTCCGCGCCTAAGCGCTCCGCAACCCTCACAGAGAATAGACTCGCAATAGCCTTAGGAACATGCAGGACGTTGCGTAACAACACCTCGCGTAGTGTGTTACCAACCTTGCACTGGAGTCGTACGTTGCCAACTCCCTCAGCCACCAGTACTTCGCCACCGAAGCCCGCCACCTTGATTGTGGACGTCAGCTTCCTGTAGCCCTCCATCACCTCCTTGTTTGGTGTGAGATGACGATCGCAGCCAGAGTCCACCACCCAGAAAGCTGTGCCCGCCCTCGAACTGGATGCAGTGAAGGCGACATGTTTCTCCTTGTGTTGGTGCTCGTTGCCGATGTTGCTGGTGCTTGCTCTAGGTTGCCCCAATTGTTTCTTCCTACAGTCCTTCACAATGTGCCCCTTCCAACCACACCAGTGGCATATGAGGTCTTTGTGACGAGGATTGCCTGGCTTGTTGCCCTTGTACTTCTCTTCATGGTTGCTCTTCTTTGCGTGCTTGCCGGTGTAGAAGGCGACGGCATCAGCTTGCTCGTCCTTCTTCACAACCCTCTACTCCACGGTGAGCAGCTTCGGTAGCACATCGTCCAACGTTAACTCCGATGATGACGTCTCCAGCAGGGTTGCGACGACCTCGTACTCTGCTGGTAGCCCTGCAATAATGGCCAGCACTACCTCCGTCTCCCCCATGTTGTGGCCGACGTTGATGAGGTCCGCCCACAGCTCTCTCGCGCGCGCAACATACTTTGTGATGGGTTCTGCTGCCTCCTTCCTGAGTGCGCTCAGCTGCTTGCATAGATGCAACTTTCTGGCATTGTTCTTGGCTCTGAAAACGGCTGATAGCTTTTCCCAAGCTTGTCTACCATCTTCACATGCAGTGAGCATGGGAAAGTGATGCGGTTTGCTGTTCAACACAAGCAAAGAGTGTGCTTCTGCTGAATGCTCTGACCACACAGTGTTCGCTCCTGGTGTTGGTGGTGGTGCCTTCGGATCGACGTACTTCCACACCTTCTTGTAAATGAGCAAGGCCTTCATTCCCACGCACCATGTGTTGTAGTTGTCGGTGTCTAACTTTGCAATCTGCCCCTTGTCGTAGGTCGCCTCCATCTCTGTCGTGCCTGCCTTCCTTGCAGTTGACACCCAAGGCTCTGCTACTAACAAGCTACCGTAGTGTAGAACTACTATGCACACAAGCTAGTCTCACACTCCTCAAGCGTAGTGTGGGCCCATAACCTGTTGAAGGACTAGCATGCACATGTAGCCCATGCAAGCATGGATACACACGGACAGAGCTACCGCCACCAGAGCATACACAAGTCACATCACATTCATCTATTACAAGTTGTCCGCTGGTTCTTATACCAGCCAGTTACACACACGTCTACGTTTACAAGCACTGCGTAAGCTATACTCAGCCTTTTGACGTGCTCTAAGTTGCGTTGTCTTGCTTACAACCAGAGCTTTCCAACAAGCTCTTACACGCCTAATATGAGTAAGTATACGCGGAGATACGAAGCAGTTAGTAAGGCTCCAGTCTGGAGTCCGGAGTCTGGTCCGACGATGCCATCTTGCTAAGTCCGGACCTAGTGCTCGTCCTTACGACCTTCTACTCCTGTGTGGAGGGTCGATGCTGATCGTATGTAGGAATACTCTCAACAACCCCTGCACCTGTGTTGTTAACCCATACCACCAACATCGTGCCCTCACTAGGCTGACTGTACGCTTGACACCGAAGTGTCTAAGCTCAGTGTGGAGGGAAGTGATGATGCCCTCGCGCGTGACGTGGTGTCGGCACTTCCTTGTCTTTGTCATGGAAGCGGCAATACAGCTTGTCACCTGCCCATCGATAGTGTCGGGTGCGTTGGTTGACACGGTCCTTCTCTCTAGCACTCATGCCGGAGGGAAGCTGGCCACTTTGAAGAAAGGAGAGTGATGGCTTGTCCCGCCATATGTCCTGCCTGGTGTCAGCGGGCGCCAGCTGTGTGTCATCGACTTTAATGTCGGCTGCGTGGGCGTCTCCCAAGGGTGTGGTTGCCGCAGGGCCGTTAGACTCAAGGGCAGGAATCTTTTCTGCCACTGCTGAGGCAGTGGTGTTGGTCTTGCGCCCTGAGCGCAACGCGGCAGCAGCAAACATGGCTGCCATGGTGGGGGTTGTTGCTGCAGGGACGAGCTCATGCCGAGCTCCCGTTGCATCGTTCGTGCTGAGGTGAGGGTTGCGACCAAGGCCATCGGCGTCTTGGTTGGTGAGGCCAGCGCGGTGGTCGATCTCGAAGTCGTACTCCTGCAACAGCAGGGCCCATCGAGCAAGTTTCCCTGTAAGATGTTGGTTGGTCATCAGCCACTTGAGGGGGCTGATGATCGATAATCAGTTGGAACTGCCGACCAAAGAGGAAGGGTTGGAAGAAGGAGATGGCCCACACTACAGCGAGGCACTCCCCCTCATAGCTGCTGTAGTTGGCCTCGGCGCTATTGTTGCTTCGGCTGGCGTATCACACCACCCGCTCCTTCTTGTTCTCATCGTGCTGCACCAGCACCGCTCCCATCCCCAGCTTGCTGCAGTCGGTGTGAAGGATAAAAGGCTTGGCGTAGTCCGGACGTTGAGGGATGGGAGCGGTGGTGAGCCTGCGCTTCAGCTCCTCAAAGGTCTGTTGTTGCGGCTCCTTCCATGCGAACTCCACCTCCTTCTTCAATAGCTTGTTGAGGGGCCTTGCGATCTTCGCCAAGTCCTTCACGAACCGGCGATAGTAGTTGGCAAGTCCCAAGAAAGCGCGCAGACGTGTGGGGTCTGTCGGGGCAGGGATAGCTGCCAGAGCCTCTACTTTTGCCTGCTGCACATACACACCATGGGGCACAATCATGTGCCCTAAGTACGGCACCTTGTGGGTGAAGAAGGTACACTTGTCGGGGTGTACGGTCATCCCCACTCCCTTGAGTCGTTCCAGCACCGCTTCGATGTGCTGAAGATGCTCCTCGTTGTTGCGGCTGAAGATGAGGATGTCATCGATGTAGCACCGCGCGAAGTCCAGCCCCTTCAAAGCCTTGTCCATGACGCGTTGAAACTTGGCGGGGGCATTCTTCAGCCCGAGCGGCATTACCTTCCATTGATACAATTGTCGGTTGCTCCAGAAGGAGGTCTTGTGCTTGTCCTCGTCCTTGATGGCGATCTGGTTGTACCCTTGACGCATGTCCATGATGCTGAAGACTGTGCAGTCTCCCACATCATTAAAGATACCCTCTGCTGTGGGCATGGGGAACCTGCCTAGCTTGGTCTTGTTGTTGAGGGGCCGATAGTCGCCACACATGCGTCGCTCTGTCCAGTTGCCTGCTGAATTCTTCTTCAGTGGCATGACGGTTGCTGCTGCGAAGTCCGATGTGGACTCTTTGATGAGGCCTGCATCAAGCAGCGCCTTACATTTCTGTTCCACCATGTCCTCTTCCAACTCGGAGAGCCTGTATTGCCGCCGGAACACCGGCTCAGTGTCCACCAGCTCGATCCATCTGGTACACTGAGCATGTACCCAATTCCTTCACATTAAAGCTGAATTGGCTCCTCCATTTGTTGAGGAGAGCCTCAAGCTTCTCTCGCGTGTCTTTTGTGGCCAACGGGCCAATGGCATGGTCCCAGGAGGTCGCATTGGCAACCACGGGAATGTCCTCCACTGTCACTGCTGCTTGCTCCTCCATGTGGACCATCTCGAGGGCTGTGTGAATTGCCTTGGTGTCGGCAACGCGATGAGCCCACCCCCCAGCCAAGTGTTCGAGATCCTCGAAGGACACGTGGCGATCCTGCAATGCGAAGCTCAGCTCCAGCAGCCATACCATGCTGTTCTGGTCCATGGCGCGGCCAAGCAGCTGGCATTGCTGACTATCTGTCAGCGATGAGCCCGTGATGCTGTTGGGGAAGAATCCCATGGCGCGTTCACGTTCGCGTGCGTTGGGTTTCTCCAGCCTGTTGGTGGTCGCATCAAACACCATCCCGTCACCACCGTTCCAAAATGCGTAGGAGCCCGGGTATGACACCAATGTGGGGAGTGCGCGACGGGGCTGACCGGGCTGATTGCACGGGTAGAAATGGTTGTAGTCATGACGCAGGATAGGTTGTGCTTTGCGGCCGGGGTCAAGGATGTCATTGACCAGCAGGTTGCGCGGCCGAGCGCTGCGCGTGTATTTGCGGTCATGAGCTCCTCCACGGCGGCCAAGTTTGTCCACTTGGCACGTACACGATGTGCGCGCGAGCCATCGTCGTGCAGCGTTCACCTTGAGTGGGTGCCCCAGAATGGAGCAAACTTGTCGGTAGCTGGAGGCCACGTGCGGACGCTTGTCGTCCTCTAAATGCACATTTACGATGACGTACCCCAGGGGTCTGGAGATCTGGTGGTGTTGAAGGAGGTGGATGATTCTCATCAGCACCCAAAACAGCCATGAGCGAGGGTTTTCGAGGCCTTGCCCCTTGCCTGCCCTGGAGTGCCCTTGGCATTCCCACCTAGCTATTAATAGTCAACGTTGCCGAGGGACAGTAGGTGATCATCGGTGATCAGCCGGATGTCTTGTGGCAACGCAAGAAGGCTGCCTTGCAACGCCGAGAGGGGTAGTTGATGTGAATACCTCTCGTGCAATTGGCGTAAGTGGTGCTTGAGGGCCGTTTGCGCGTGTGGGTCTGGGTCGCAGTAATAGTACTTGACAACCTTCACACCCGTGATGAGGACCGCGGCAAGACCACTGCCAATGCCTCCAAACAGCTCCAACAATGTGATGCCCTGCTGCCTGCGAAAGGTGTGGAACTCCACCACTCCGGTGGCCACCATATGCTGGTCCTGCACCTTGGTGTGGCTTCGGTAGTTGGGGAAGCGCGTGGTGATCAGTGGATGGTTTAGCAAGACGTGTGCGTCCACCTGTGCGAGCCAGCGCCGTTCGGCTGGGTCTTGTAATGCTACTTCCACGGTGGCATCCTCCTGCTCCTCGTTGTACGGGGTGGGAGAGGAGTCGACGGTTCGACACGGAGCCGTGGCACCAGCAGCGACTTGCGTCCGAACGCTGTCTTATGTGGCCGACGCAGCCTCCCGTGTGCGGGCGTGGCTGCGTGCGGCCACGGCAGCCACTTTGCGTTGAGCGCGCGTGCGCGAGACCAACTCGAGAGGCAGAAAACCCTCTCCGTCATCCTCATCCCAATGTGGCCAAAACCACGCCCGCTTTGTCCAGCAGTCGAGGCCCATGCCCACAGGGAAGTTGAAGTCCTGCCCAAGCAGAAAGTCGAAGGAGCCGGCATTGGTGACTGCACATTGCTGGATGATCTCGGTTGTGTGGGTTGGGTCCAGCCCTGTCAACCGAATGCAAAAGGCCTCCCTGGTGATTCCCATCACTTTATCTCGGCTACCTGTGGCAGTGTCCAACACGTACGGGCAAGGCACCAAGTCGGAGCTGGTTATGCCAAGGGACCGCGCGAGGAAGCGCCCGATGATGACAAGCTGTGCTCCGGTGTTCAACATCACTCGCTTGGGTGCCAGGCCGTTAATGGTAACGTGCTTGCCTTGGTTGGCCACCATGGCAGCATTGGCGTTGATGCGCAGCCTCTTCGTACGAGCTGTCTGCACAATTGTCTCAATTCTCTCAGCTGGGGGTGCTGAGCGCATTGCAGCCAGAGCTCCTCTGCCTGCTGGGTCCGGAGGACCCCCTCCTTGCCCTCTCCCTCTTCCGAACCGACCTTATCGTGGTGGTTGGTAGACACGGGGGGGCCTCGGTGCTGGAGGTACCGGCGCCGGTTGTGGTGGCGGCGCAGGTGGATGCCGCCTCTGCGAAGATGCAATCATGCCCGCGGGTGTACTCAATGGCTGTGGAGGAAACCCCGGAGGACCCGGTGCCTGTGGGCCTGCCTCGCGTTCAGCTTGCTCCGCGGCGTACGTCCATCGGACAGCATGAGCCGCTTCTCTGACCAACGTCCCTTCCCACATGGCCGTGGGCTCTGTCATGCCATCTACCCGCATGCCAGTCCTTCTCGAGCATGCCTACACCCAGCCCCACGCCCGGGCTACCAGCATGAAAATCGCGCGAGCCCCAGTCTACTGCTAGCTACTGTACCGCTCATGTAGCATGTAGCTAAGGCTACTTTATAGAAATGTCTGTAGGGACCGCGCGTAGCTGATCACTTGTAAGTCTGTTAATAACACATGTGCTATATCGAGTCTTAGGAGATTTCCGAAATAGCATGAGGCCTCGATGTGACCGTTGGCCTAGTGCCCGCGTGGCACTGCACAGTCATGATTTGACATGTATAAGTAGGAAGTCATGTCATCAGACTAACTGGTGACACTGTAAGTGAGTACTGTGAGTACTAGGAGTATTAAGAAGTAAAGACTCTGTTTCTAAAGAGCTTGTGAAGCGACTTGAACTGGAAGCACGCTGCCCCGGTTGCCAAGAATTCCCTTACTGCGTGAGACACGGTGCATGCTCTTGTGCGCTGTGCCTGTCATTGCTGTGAGCTTGACGGTGGTGTGTTGTTTCAGTAGTCAGGGTGTTGTATCCACGTGTTGCACACTCATTCACCTCACTTAACAGTCTATCATCTATCCACTCATGCAAAGAACTGTGTCCACAGCACTACCTATCGTAGTGGCTTGTTGACTTACAGTGTCACCCTCTTTGCACAAGTGAGTGTGTTGCAATCTGCATCAGATAGTGCAGTCTGCACCCAGGGATAGATCGCTGGGCATTCGTTATCATTGTCATCACATAGTGCGCACAAGCACTAGTGTGTTGGGTGGTAACAGCATCAGGATAGACGGTAGAGCACAAGCACTCTACCCTTTCACCTCTGGACCAGCTGTATGAGCAGGCCCACCCCGTTCTCCCCAATAGACGAGGGTGACCTCAGCAGTTGGAGCCCAACCACCAACCTCACCTACGAGCGGACCAGTGACGGGAGCGTCGACCGCAGCAGCAGAGGCTCGCGCTCCATCTCCAGCTTTACCCCGCTCCACTCTACTCCTCGTCATCAAGCTTCTCCACTATCATCGGACAGCGACGACAACGAGATGGAGTCTTCCAGTTCAACCACATCCCTGCGCTTCTCCGGACGTGCCGGCACCACCTCGCTGGATGAGTTCATCATCAAGTTCCACTCCAAGATGCGGCAGCAAGCTCTGAAGAACAAAGACTGGTCAGATGAGATCTCTTTCCACATTGCTGCTCAGTATCTTGATCATGAAGCACACGATGTCTGGAAGTCCGTTGCTGAACTGCATCGAGTAGACGGCTATGGCGAGCTTGCCAGCACCATAGCATCTGCATCCCTGCACCGTCCAGCAGGTGTCGTTCCACCTGCCACTTCAGTTGCAGTAACAGGCTTGACCATAGCTGCAGCTCTCAAGCAGGCAGAGGAGGAGGAACCAGAGTTGGTACTTGTCAACTTGACCCCTGCAGAAGTTGAGTCCAAGGAGGCCACACGTCGAGTCCGCATCCTTGACCGTTCTGCCATCATCATTGAGGAACAAAGAGCTGTACAGCAAGCGGCAGCCGCAGAGTGGGGTACTCCTCTACCTCCAGCAACACCTGGCTCTCGTGCAGGAGGCAGCGCTTTCACCCTCGGGTCAGTAGCACTGCGCGCACCAGCCATCACCGTAGGTGCTGCCATCTCTGATTCTCCACTCAAGGACCTGTACGCTGCCCTGCGCCGCACCTTCCCTCCTCAGACCACCAGCAAGGTTGAGGAGCTGAGACGCTTCCGACGCAAGCCCAATGAGGATCCCCTCCGCTTGTACTCCAAACTGAAAGGTCTGCTGAAGGACACTGACTACAAGATTGTCAGTGAGGAGGCTGCTGCAGTGATATACGTCAATGAGTTGGATGCTGCTCCGAGCGAGTCGACACGCCTGACTCTGAACTACAGCAGGCCCCTTGGCTACACCCTCAAAGAAGCCTTCGAGACTGCACAAGCCATCCACAAGCGCTAGGTGTATGAGAAGGCAGTGCTGGACACCAACCGCAGCGCCGCACGGCCTGTAGTCAGCACGACAACAGAGCCTCCTCATCGCGACCGTGGCCGGGACGCTCCACCAGCACGCGTCAAAGGGAAACGGTCAGCTCATGCTGCACTTGCTGCCCCTGTGCGGTGTCATCGCTGTGGACGGCATGGGCACTACCAAAAGGAGTGCACCGAAGAATACTCAACTTTGGTTTGCGACCACTGTCACAAGACCGGTCATTTGGAGTCAGTTTGCTGGCTCAAGTTCCCAGAGTTGAAGCCCGCCAACAGCTACAACCACAACTACGCCGGTGGCTACAACAGCAACAACACTGGAGGCCACACTGGCAACAACTTCAGTGGCTACAACTGCAACAACACTGGAGGCCACACTGGCAACCACTTCAGTGGCTACAATAGCAACAACACTGGAGCCCACAACAGCAACAACGCTGGTGGCAGTAACAACAACAACAACGCCAGTGTTCGCAAGGAAGAGCAAGGCTACAGGGGGAAGAACAGACCTCCTCAGCGTAAGGGACCAGAGACACGTCCGCGCGCTGCTGCTGTTGCCGCCAAGGCTTCAGCCAACCCACCAGATGATGACCATATGGCAGCCCTCATGGCGCGTATGGCACGCTTGGAGGAAGACAAGGAGCAGGACTACCGCGCCTGCTACGCTGCCCGATGGGCGCTGATGGCTGCAAAACGCGAGAGAGACAGGAACACTCCGTCATGCGTGCAACCATCACGACGAGCACGAGGGGAAGCTGCAACAACATCAGCAGGCACCTCCTCCGAAGCCACCAGTGGTGCTGCCTCTGCAGCAACAGCCAAACCGGCTACAACGTCGACTCCACCAACGTCAGCAGCACCCACTCCAGTTGCACCACAACCTGGTACACCGATGGACACCGGGACGCCGACACTGGTGAACACAATGGCAACAGCCGCCATCTCTACCGAATCTGCACCAGTGGGCGGTGCACTTCCCACTGCAGCAGTGCCTCTGTCCGTAGGCGTTGAGACAACTCTCGCACCACCGGTACCGTCGCAACTGCCACAATTGTCATCGTCGAGCCCGCTGTCTCTGCAGCGATGCGCGCAGCTACTCTGCCCGCTCTCGACGTCACTCAGGCTGTCCCAGCTGGTCGGCAAGCTGAGCGAGCATGGGAGACCATCCTGCGCGGAGCAGACCCCACTACCATCGCCTTCGGTCGGGGGGGGGGGAGCGCACCACGCGTGTCGCCCGCGATGACCGCGTCTTCCCATTACCAGAGGTTCACACCCTTCCAACACTCACTCGACACCAGTTGGAAGATGAGATCCTTGCTGGCACTGCACCTCCGATGCGTGACAGGGTGTTTTGGATCAGCTACAGCCCACCTGTAGTGCTGGAGTTGGCCCTGCAGCTGTTCTGGGCGTTGCACAACAACATGCAGACAGCCCCGCGCCAGCCTGCACGCATGCCAACCACCATCTTTGAACCCAGCCCGCTGGACATGTATCGGGACCGCCGCAACACCATCCAGCAGCGCGTTGCCGACGCAGCCGACCTACCTTTGGGCACTGATGAAGCACTCGGACCTCCTACAACCGCTCGCCTTCATCAGCGCTACCACGCACTGGAACAAGCATATTATTGGCAACAGGATCAAGCTGCCGCCATTGCTGCACGTGAACAAGCTCTTGAAGCTACGCGTGCACCAATACCTCAGTCACCAACTGCTGGTCCATCCTCCAGCACCACTCCGCTTTTCGTCGAGACCAACTCTGACCAAGTGAAGGCGTTGGCTCAGCAAATCAGGGGGGTGATCGCCCCGTTGCTGCCTGCGCTGGTGGAGGATCTGCCTGAGGACCAAAGGGAGCCAGGGAGGGGCTACCTTACACCACAAGGGTGTACACAAAGAGATGGAGCAGGACTGGTTGGAGAGCAACAACTACGCACTGCTCTGTTGCGACAAGCAACCATGCTGCATCGGCAAGAAGGCATTGGACTTCGGCAGATGCTTGGGATGCGAGACAATGGCAATGCGGCACGCGCACGGTTAGTGACATGGCTGGTCACCAACCATCCTGCAGTCCCGTTGTTCGCTTTTGGCGCCAGAATAGCGTGGGTGGACGCATTCCTTCGCTCCATACGGCAAGCCTATGATGAAGTGGCTTCCGCCGCCACTGACACTCTGGAGGGAGCTCTGGAGGCTATACTGAGTTTGCCAGGAGTGGAGGCAGGACGTCAGCGCAGGCGCATCGCCGCTGCTTACGAGCAGCATGTCCAACAGCCAGAGACCCGCCTCACTGTACGCACACGAGCAATAACAGTGCTGGAAGTGGGAGTGATCAACGGCAGATGGGATGCTTACATGGCAGGGATCCTTAGGGTGCCCACCATCACCCACGACATGAGAGCGCGGCTCCTGCGCGCAGTGTACCTGCAGCCCATGCCTCAAAACCATCGCTATATAGACGTGGACAACAATGCGACGGCTACATGGGAAGGTACACTAGTCAGAGAGGCAGCCCATGCTGTGCGATGGATCTATGCAGAGGAGCAGGCTGCACGCGAGGCAGTCCCGCAAACACCAGGTCCTCCAGAATTCCCGCCACAGCCACTGGCCACTCCTCCTGGCATGACAACAGCTGCACAGAGGGTCAACCCTCCTGCACCTCCACTTGGACAGGTTGCAGCAGCACCTCCAGTGCCTAGGCCACCACGCGTGTACCAGCAACCGCGACAAGGACGGTTTGGACAAAGCCGAGGACAAGGAGGCCCACAAGATCCATCAGGCAGAGGAGCCCTGGCTGCCATGCAGTCAGGCCCCGCAGATGAGAGTAAAGCAACAGTCTCCCCACACAAGAGGTTCTGTCGCTGCAAGAGGCTGCGCATCAACGCCAATGCAGCCATGATTGCCAACGAAGGCAAGCACGTGACCGTCAAGGGGCGGGCACCCAAACGCGTGATGCTGGACACTGGAGCACAGCCTGTCATCATTGGGCGCTACCTCGCACGAGATCACGGCACCACCAGCGCTGAGCTGCTTCCCTGTCTCTACCAGCTGGACACCGCAACCGGCAACCGCGACAAGGTGCTCGGCCTTACCAAGCAGGCTGTGAGCATCCGCCTCACAGAACTAAACCCTTCCCACAGCACCGAGATTGTACAAAGGTGGGTGGTCACCGATGCCGGGTCCTTTGACCTACTGCTGGGACAGGACTGCAACTTCCCTGTCGGCATGGGGATGGACTGCTGGACTGAGCAGGCATGGTTTCGACCGCATTAGGATGAGGATAATGGAGAGGAGCAGGGATTCCTACCTCTCGAACTGGTGGCCAAGGCCCGCTTGCAACGAAGATCGGCCGCAGCAGCCACCTACAGTCTCACAAAAAGCTCACGTGTGCCTCGTGCCCGAACGCAGCCGAGGACAACTGCAACGAGCTCGAGCCCGAGCCTAAACGCTGAAGAGGACTCTCCTACACCGTACGATGAGCCTCAGGAGACTGTCACCAAAGAAGTGGCTTTCCAGGAGCCATCCGAGCGTCGCTGGAGCGCACAAGTAGCAGCACACATGCTACTGACTAGGCCTCAGCTCACTGCACAGTTCCCTGTCTACAAAGACCAGGCTACAGTGCAGGAGCAGTACCACATAGCTACTGGAGTTGTGGAGTTCCACATGTTCCGCCGACAACAAGGCATCACCGTGCTGGAGCTGTTCGGAGGCATAGGCAGTGGGCTTGCGGCTGTCCTCAACACAGGAACAACAGTCACCAAGTACCTCTACTGTGACCCTGACCCTCATGCACAGGAGGCTCTGAGCCATCATTTACGACAGCTGCACCAGCGCTACCCGCAGCAGCTACCGCTGTCGGCACTGCAAGGGAGCCAGAAGGCTCTGCCGCAGAACATCCGCTGGATTACCAAGGATCACCTGCAGGCAGAGGCCACGGGCTCTCTGATCCTCGCTCACAGCTGTTCTGGGAGCTAATGAGAGTCATCAAACTCCTGCAGACCAGTCAGATCGCTAGGCCCTTGGGGTACATCATCGAGAATGTGCACTCCGAGGATGACAAGCGGCATCACGTCGCCAAGGCCTATCGGCAAGTATGCTCCTTGCTGGGGCATCCTCTCAAAATCAACGCCGCGCGTCATGGATCTCGCGCACACCGCGTCCGCGCCAAGTGGACCAACCTGGCCATTGTGGAAGACCTGTTTCTGGCAAAATACCTATACAGCAATCGGCCACGAAATCTCGTCGTCGATGACATCCTGGACCCTGGACGCACAGCGCAACCGGTCACACGCCTTGACCGCCACCACTTCTACCAGTGCAACCAGCCTGGTCAGCCGCGCCGCGCACTACCCACACTTGTATCCTATCCAGGCTCCTACGCGTTCCGCAATGGAGGCGACGGCATGGTGTTAAATTCCAACACTGGACAGCTGGAAGAACCCAACGGAACCCAGCACGCTGACAACCAGTCAACAGTGTCAGCTATTAAGGCGCACCATGAATCAGAACAGCATGGTATGGTACTTGGAAATGTGCTTTGCTCTTCAGGACCGCCATGTGTCCTTCCAGGAGCTCGAACACCTGGCTGGGGGGTGGATTGCTCGCTTTTCAGAGACCAAAGCAGCACACACCGCCCTCGAGACCGCCCATATGGAGGAGCAGGCAGCAGTCACTGTGGAAGACATTCCAGTGGTCGCCAACGCTACCTCGTGGTCCCACGCCATTGGACCGCTGGCCACAGGCCAGACTCGAGAGCAACTCGAGGCTCTCCTCAACAAGTGGAGGAGCCAATTCAGTTTCAGTGTGAAGGAGCTGGGCATCTGCTCAGCATACCAGATGGACATTGAACTAGTGGACACCGAACCGGTGTTCAGAAGACAGTACCGCCTCTCCAAGCTAGAAGAAGACTTGGTGGAACAGAGGTGCAAGGCGCTACTAGATGCAGGCCTGATCGAGGAGTCCACATCGGACTTTGCGGCCGCGACCGTCATGCCCCTGAAGAAAGATTCAGCAGGCAACTGGACAGACCGGCGCATGTGTGGCGACTATCGCCCCCTCAACAACAAGACCAAGCAGGACAGGTATCCAATGCCTACCGCAGAAGGCATCTTTGACGATGTAGGAGACTGCACGGTCTTTAGTATCCTGGATATGCGCCAAGGGTACAACCAGATCGCCATCAAGGAGGAGGACAAGCACAAGACTTCCTTCTGGGGAAACCGGCAGCTGTACCAGTGGAAGGTCATGCCCTTCGGACTGAAGAACGCTCCGGCCAAGTTCCAGCGCGTCATGGACAAAGCCCTCAAGGGGTTGGACTTCGCACGCTGCTACATCGACGACATCCTCATCTTCAGTCACAGCAATGAGGAGCATCTCCAGCACATCGAAGAGGTGCTACAGAGGCTGAAGGAAGTCGGGATGACGGTGCACCCTGACAAGTGCACCTTCTTCACCCACAAGGTACCCTACCTAGGACACATGATTGTGCCCCATGGTGTGTACGTACAGCAGGCCAAAGTGGAGGCACTGGTGGCTATCCCTGCCCCCACAGACCTCACGCGGCTGCGGGCCTTCCTCGGCCTTGCCAACTATTACCGCCGGTTTGTCAAGGACTTTGCCAAGATCGCAAGGCCTCTCAACGAACTACTGAAGAAGGACACCGAGTTCTTGTGGAAGGAGGCACAACAGGAGGCCTTTCAGGAGCTGAAGCTCCGCCTCACCACAGCTCCCATTCTGCAACGCCCTGACTACACCAGGTCGTTCATCCTGCACACAGACTGGAGCAAGCTCGGCATGGGGGCCGTGCTCGTACAGCATGACAACAACAAGAAGGAGCGCGTAGTGTCGTACGCCAGCCGCAGCAACAACAGTGCTGAGGCCAACTACAGCAGCTACGAAGGGGAGTGTCTCGCCGCAGTGTGGGCCATCTCCTTCTTCCGACCCTTCCTGTTTGGACGACAGTTTCAACTGGTCACTGACCATCAACCCCTCAAGTGGCCAATGAACAACCAGCACTTGACAGGAAAGTTAGCACGATGGGCGCTGCTGCTCCAGGAGTACGACTTTGAGGTGGAACACCGCGCAGGCCTTGCCAACCAGGATGCGGATGGCCTCAGCCGTAACCCCCACCTCAGCACCAACGACGCCACAGGCGCCCGACATGAGTTGAGTCCTACAGCTGCACCTTCAGGTGTGGCCACCATGTTCGCTGTCGCTGCGCTACGCTCAGGACGCAGGACTCAGATCGCTGTAGCAGCAGCAGACGGGGACATGCCCGCTCTCAAGCCCGCCATCACCACCACCGATCCTTTATCAGAAGAAGCAATCGCTGCCGACCCTGAGGTGGATGATGAGGAACTGGCACCCACCCACACACGACAAGACATCTGGCTGGACGAGCCATCCCTCGCACTGCTTTCAGACTACACAACTTCCAGCAGGCATGAGCGCACGCGAGAAGGATCGCGTCCGGCAACGCACTCAGCGTTACCGCTGGGCCAACGACAGGCTGTATTGACGGATACAAGATGCAGATCAGGAGGTCCCCACACCAGCTGCACGTGAAGGCATCATCTCCTCCCTTCACACCGAGCTCGGGCACTTCGGTGTCAAGCGCACGGTCAGCCTGGTCAGGACCCAGTACTGGTGGTATGGGGTGCACAGACAGGTGCGGGAGTTCGTCAGCAACTGTCAGCAGTGTGACATGGTTCGCGCCAGCCTCAACACGCGCAACGCCACCTTGCATCCCCTTCCCATTTCCGGGTTGTTCTACCGCTGGGGACTGGACATCCTCGGGAACCTAGCACCCTCAGCGCGAGGCAACCGCTACATCCTCGTCATGATCGAGCACTTCTCCAAGTGGGTGGAGCTGGTGCCCCTGCCCGACAAGAGCAGTGAGGGAGTAGCCCAGGCTTTCCTCTCCCATGTACTCGGACGCTTCGGCAGCTGCGCTGAAGTCATCACCGACCAGGGTACGGAGTTCAGAGGAGCCTTCGACAAGCTTATCGACAGATGCTTCATCGACCACCGTCGCACCTCACGCGACCACCCGCAGGTCAACGGCCTCGCCGAGCGTACCGTGCAGACCATCAAGAAGGCACTGCGCAAGTACGTCCTCGCCTACGAGAAGAATACCTGCGATGATCACCTCCCATGGGTAGCAATGGGCTACCAGCTGTCCAAGCAGGCAGCCCTGCGAGAGTACAGCCCATATTATCTACTGTTCGGAAGGCAGCCATTGCTCCCTTTCCGCGCACAGCAGGAGGTCGACAGAGTGGTGGACAATCTCGACAACCCCGACGAGATGTTGTATGATCTGACAGTGCGCAGTGCGCTGTTCGAACACACAGTCCCCATGGCCTTCAACAACCTGCGCATCGCGCAGTACCGCGACACGCTGCATTACGAGCGTGTGCGCAGTGGATTCTACAAGGAGCGGGAGCGCCGCTTCGAGTCAGGAGACTTCGTCTACCGTATGGCGTCTACACGCGACACCCTCGATACCTCCGTCGGGCGTGCTGTCTACAAGGTATTGAAGGTGCACCCCACAGGGGTACTGGACCTGTTGGGACAACGAGGCGAGCGCATGAAGGACAACATGGGCAACTGCGCGCCCTGTCATCTCCCATACATTGCTGGCTTCACCAAGATCCAGCACCCGCGTCCGCTGCGCAGCACCCGATGCGAGAAGTGTGGCAGCGCCGACGACGACCCATTGATGATGTTATGCGACGGCTGTAATCAAGGCATGCACTGCTACTGCCTTGACCCTCCACTGGATGCAGTACCCTTGTGGGAGTACTGGTGCGATGACTGCCGCATCAACGGTCCCCCACACAGTCGGTAGGAACTGAGTTCTGGAGCAGAGGGCTACCCCAGAATCTCAGGGGGGGTGGCTTGTTGACTGTGTGCACTACGACACAGTTTGTACACAAAGGTGGCGAGCGGCATCGGCGCGTCCACTGCACTGAACACCGCGTAGGCTCAGCTTCAAGCCTATGCCCACGATTGGGGGGTTGTTTTTTGCTTACATGACTCCAATGCAATGCACGGCACTAGCATGCGTGCAGCACTAGCACTCCTCCGCAGCCTGTCCGAGACAAGGTTGCCCTCAACCATGGCAGGCACGACGGCTGTCATGCCATCTACCCTCGCATGCCAGTCCTTCTTGAGCATGCCTACACCCAGCCCCACGCCCGGGCTACCAGCATTAAAACCGCGCGAGCCCCAGTCTACTGCTAGCTACTGTACCGCTCATGTAGCATGTAGCTAAGGCTACTTTATAGACGTGTCTGTAGGGACCGCGCGTAGCTGATCACTTGTAAGTCTGTTAATAACACATGTGCTATATCGAGTCTTAGGAGATTTCCAAAATAGCATGAGGCCTCGATGTGACCGTTGGCCTAGTGCCCGCGTGGCACTGCACAGTCATGATTTGACATGTATAAGTAGGAAGTCACGTCACCAGACTAACTGGTGACACTGTAAGTGAGTACTGTGAGTACTAAGAAGTACAGACTCTGTTTCTAAAGAGCTTGTGAAGCGACTTGAACTGGAAGCACGCTGCCCCAGTTGCCAAGAATTCCCTTACTGCGTGAGACACGGTGCATGCTCTTGTGCGCTGTGCCTGTCATTGCTGTGAGCTTGACGGAGGTGTGTTGTTTCAGTAGTTAGGGTGTTGTATCCACGTGTTGCACACTCATTCACCTCACTTAACAGTGTATCATTCTATCCACTCATGCAAAGAACTGTGTCCACAGCACTACCTATCGTAGTGGCTTGTTGACTGTGTGCACTACGACACAGTCTGTACACAAAGGTGGCGAGCGGCATCGGCGCGTTCACTGCACTGAACACCGCGTAGGCTCAGCTTCAAGCCTATGCCCACGATTGGGGGGTTGTTTTTTGCTTACATGACTCCAATGCAATGCACGGCACTAGCATGCGTGCAGCACTAGTACTCCTTCGCAGCCTGTCCGAGACAAGGTTGCCCTCGACCATGGCAGGCACGACAGCTCGGTGTCCATGTCGGTCCAGTGATGATATTGAGACATGGGCTGCAGGTATACGGCGCGTAGTAGCTGTTGCCGCATGTCATGGGTGATGGTAGGGACTCGCAAGATCCCTGCCATGTAGGCATCCCACCTTCCTTGTACCACTCCCACATCGAGCACGGTCATGGCGCGCGTGCGTATGGTGCGCCGGAGGTCAGTTTGCTGTGCGTGTAGCTCATGAGCAATGGCGATGCGCCGCCGTTGTCGTGCGGCTTCCACCCCTGGCAGCCGCAGCATTGCCTCATGCACTCCCTCCATGTGACGGTGCTCGTGCCTTGTCACCTGTGAGTTGGTCCAATCCACAACCCTCTCACCAAGACGGTATTCACACCGGAACCTTGCCCCCTCTGCCAAGCACACACGCGCGCCCCGCCACTCGCGTACGCACGCACGCATGCGCTCGAAGCTACACACCGACTCGTGTAGCGCCTTGGATCGTCACACAAGCAAGCACACACCGGTGGACACACGCTAGCAACCTATGCTAACCACCACCAAGCTTGCACACCAGAAACTAGGGAGCTAAAGGTTGTATTGCAAATTGTAGAATGTCACTTTTATACCTACCAGTCTGCACATGCTACTGTCTAGACGATTCTAGCGCTAGACGGAACTAGAAGCTAAGATATTCTTGCAGAATCTTGTAGTACACTTCTAGACCTTTCCAACGCACCAAAGATCTCCTAATTTGCTGCTCATATGGTCAAGTTATACTACTTGGCGCCAGGCCCTTCCAGAAATCTGGTCGAGCCCTTCTCGACTGGCCCTCCGTTTTCTGGCACCTTCCGGACTGGTCTTGGGGCCCCGGTCGATATCCGCGGCAGACTCATAACTCGCCGATATCCGCCACAAGTCATTAAAAACATGTACCTTACAAATAAGGCCTAAAACGGCCATGAAAATCACAGAATTTGGCCTTGACTGTTACACTCCTCCCCCCCCAGGTGAGCTTCGTCCTCGAAGCTCGCGAGGTTGTCGTCGAGCAAGATAGGCACGCACAACGTCTTGAGCATTAGTCAAGTGTGCCTCTGGCTCCCAGGATGCTTCATGCAACGGATAGCCCTTCCATTTCACTAAGAACTTGCGTACGCCATGCACAAACTTCTCACCAAGGATGTCTTCTACCTCCCACTCGGGTTCACCGTCCGTGCCAACTTCGGGGGGTGGCCTTTCTGGCGGTTGTCCTCGATATGCTTTCAGAAGGGAGACGTGAAAAACGGGGTGCACACGCATGGTGTCGGGTAGCTCCAACTTGTACGCCACGTCCGAGATAACTTTGCTGACCTTAAATGGTCCCAACCAGCGTTCATTCAGCTTGCGAACTCCCGTACGCACCTGGACGTGCTTCGCGGAGAGTAACACAATGTCGCCTTCCTGAAACGTGAGGTGTCGGCGATGCGCGTCCGCGTACTGCTTCTGCCGATTTTGTGCCACCAATAACGCATCCCTAGCTGCCTTGTTAATGTCCGCGCACTTTGTAAGGAAGTCATTAGCTGCCTCCACACGCACGTCATGTCGTCGCGGTGTCCATGCCGTCAACGGTGTCAATGGATGTTGCCCGTAGTTCATAAGGAAGGGAGTGACACCTGTGCTTGCATTGTGGTGGTTGTTGATCGCAAACTCAACCAACTCAAGCAGCTCCTCCCAATTGTCTTGTCGCGCGTTAACGTAGCAACGCAGCATGTCCTCGATCACACGGTTGGCCCGCTCCGTTTGCCCATCAGTTTGCGGGTGGAATGCCGTGCTAAACTTCAGTGTGGTACCCAGTGCACTATGCAGCGCCTCCCAAAACTTACTTGTAAAGCGCGGGTCGCGATCACTCACAATGCTTCGTGGTAATCCATGAGAACGAAATACATGCTTCACGAACAAGCGTGCTGCCTCCGGTGCCGTGCAAGACTCACTACACGGTGCCAAGCGTACCATTTTGCTGGTTTTATCGACGAACACAAGTATAGCGTCGTACCCTTCTTTTGTCTTTGGTAGCCCCGTGATAAAGTCCATGGTAACTTGCTCCCACTTGGACAATGGCACAGGGAGAGGTTGCAGCAACCCACCTGGCTTTTGGTTGCTTGCCTTCACCCTTTGGCATGCGTCGCACAACGCCACGTAGTCGCGCACATCGCGATGCATCTCTCGCCAGTAAAAACGCTGTTTTAAGCTTGCCAAAGTCCTTTCCAACCCTTGGTGACCAGCAATGGGCACGTCATGAGCTTCCTTCAGCAACTTCACACGGATATGCGCGACGTTGGGGATGTACAAGCGCCCATGGTGCCACAGCAGCCCGTCGCGCATTGACCAGTGCCCACTTGTGTCCGTAGCTGTATTTTCCAGCTCTTGCAACACTTTCATACCCTCCGTGTCTTCACGAAGCACTTGCCGAATCTGGTCGGTCCACTCGGGCTGCACTTGAGCGAGTGCCTCAATTGCATTAAGCCGGCTCAGCGCGTCAGCAACACCATTTGACGTACCGGGCTTGTACTTGATATCGAAGTCAAAAAGTTGAAAGAACTCAAGCCATCGAGCTTGTCTGCGACTCAGATGAGGTTGTGTTTGTAAGTACCTCAGTGGAGAGTGATCCGTCTCAAGCACGAACTTTTTGCCTTCCAAAAAACAACGCCATTGTCGTAGCGCCATGACTTGCGCTAAAAGTTCCTTCTCGTGCACGGGGTAATTCAGCTCCGCACCACTCATCTTTTTGCTGAAGAATGCTACTGGTTGAAGGCCGTTGCCATGGTCTTGCTGCAAAACAGCTCCTACGGCTGTGTCGGACGCGTCGCAAGCCAAAATAAATGTCTTTTCCATGTTGGGGTGAGCCAGGACTGGTGCCTCCGTCAGCGCCTTCTTCAACGCAGCAAATGCATGTTCCTCTGTTGCTGACCAGCTCCAATGCTTTCCCTTCTTGAGTAGGGTAGTCAAGGGAGCAGCTATGCGCGAAAACCCCATGATAAACTTGCGATAATACCCCGCAAGGCCTAAAAAGGACATCACCTCCTTTACATTGGTCGGGGCAGCCCACTCGCGCACCACCTGCACTTTGTTGGGGTCCGGCTTGATGCCTTCATGCGACACAATGTGGCCTAGGTACTCCACCTCTCGAAGCAAGAATTTGCACTTTTGTAGCTGGGCGTACAACTTGTGTTCGCGCAAACGCTGCAACACGCGCCGTAGAAGTGCCACGTGCTCCTCCTTTGTTGTCGCGTACACCAAAATGTCGTCGAGGTACACGAGGACTCCCTTACCAATCAAGTCAGCAAAAACGCTGTTCATAAGCGTTTGAAATGTTGCCGGTGCGTTCGTAAGTCCGAAGGACATGACCAACCACTCGTAGTGCCCATAACGTGTGTTAAAAGCTGTTTTCTCCACATCCTCGGGCGCGATGCGAATTTGGTGATAACCTCCAGCAAGATCAAGTGTTGTGAAGTACTGCGCACCTTGCAATTGCTCCAGCAACTCGTCGATACGTGGGAGTGGAAAGCAATTCCTCTTCGTGATGTTGTTGAGAGCTCGGTAGTCGACGCACATGCGCAAGCTCCCGTTCTTCTTTCGTACAAACAAAATAGGTGCACCATAGGGGGACTTACTAGGCCTGATGTAGCCTCTTTCCAGCAAGTCCGCCACCTGCCTCTCGGCCTCTTCCAGTTCCAAAGGTGACAACTTGTATACGGGTCGATACGGTGGCTTGTGCACGCCCTCAATCAGCTCCACACGGTGGTCTACGCTCCGTGGAGGTGGTAGACCAGATGGAAGTCCGTCCACCATGATATCTTGGTATTCTTTAACAAGTTTACACACCTCGGGGTCCATAGTAGCCGTCTGAACATCGTCACTCAGCTCCGGTGCTGACTTTGCAGTGTTTTCGCGCACCACGCACAACCATGCAGCCTTTGCCTTCCGTGGAGACAATAACTTCCTCAATTGCACATAAGAGATCTGGGCAATTGTCGTACCACCTAATTGTGCGTGCCGCGCCTCGATGACGTCCGATGCAGCTTGAATGGACTCTCCACCGTTTCGCTCGATGGTGAGCACGCGCTTCCTCCAATTGATGGCTGGATTATGTTGCCATAGCCACGGTAGTCCCAAAATCCCATCAAACCCGTTCCGTAGGGTGATGCAGCAAAATCGCATGCTCTCCTTCATCTTCCCAATGCGAACGCACAACTCTTTGGTCATAAACGCAGCGCCATCACCTCCAGAGGGTGGCTCTCCATCAGCGAGCTTCACTTCACCTCCTCGTAATGACGAAAGCCAACCGTAACGCCGCGCAATATCAATACTCATAAAGTTGCTGTTGGCACCGCTATCAATCATGAGCTTACACTCTCTCCATCGTCCTTGGTCATCGCAAATGTGTGCTCGAAGCCCGAAGTACTTTGTTGTCTCCTCGTTTGCATAACTCACCACCATTGGCGCGTTCAAAGCCATCTCTTCTTGCTTCTTTAATGGAAATGTCACAGCATCCGTCCGTGCATGAGGCTCCTTCCTATCCCCAGCAGTAGCCTCCTCACCTACTGGGGGAAGTCGTTTTCCTGCTCCACGCCATTTTGCTCCATGGTGTTGACGCGACGATCACGGCGAGGGTTGCCATCCGGTGTTGGCCTTTGCGTGCTTCGTTTGGGGCATCCGTACGCCAAATGCTCCGTCGACCCACACGCATAACACTTGCGCACACCTTTACCTCTTTCACCACGTCCGCCGTGCTTCGCCTCACTTCCATGCGTGTGTATGGCACCCACCTCCATTGGTGCAGGCCCAGAGTCAGCTCCACCTCCATTGGCAAGTGCTGAACTTGGTTCTCCTCGTCTCCATGCATGTTGAAAGCCTCCCCGGGGCTGATCACCATGCCTTTGCCTCCAGTCAGTGTTTCTTGTGGTGGACTTGAAGTACAACGCGTCGAGACGCTCCGCGATGCGTATAGCCTCCGCGAGTGTCTTCGGGTCCCGTAGCTCCACTTCTTTACGCCCCAAAGGTTTTAAACCACGTGTATACCTGTCCAACTGCTCCTCCTCGGTCATATTGGGTATGGACATCACCAATCGCTGAAACGCGGCCGTGTACGCCATCACCGACCCCATTTGCACAAGGGCTGCAAGTTTGTCGCGTGCGGCCTTCACGCTCTCAACGGGAACAAATTGATGCCTGACCTCCAGTGCCAACTCTTCCATGGTGGTCAATGGTAGCGCCAACCCGTTTGCAACACGCGTACATCGATGCCTCCACCACACAAGTGCTGCACCTTCAAGCAATGTCGCTGCAACCTCCACGTGCAGATGCGTGGGCACCTCCGTGAGCTTCAACCAAGACGATACTTGAAAAATCCATTCATCCACTGCATCTCCATCACGTTGACCCCTGAATGGCTTGGGCTTTGGCACCTTCACATGCACGCGCGAGCTTGATGCCATGGGAATTTGTACACGCGCCATCGCATGCTCATACGCCTCGCGTTGTGCTTGTGCCGCCGCTTGAGTGTGATGAAGCTCTTCCCTCAGTGCCAAGATGGCAGCTTGAAGCTCTTCCATGCGAGCATCCTCCATCTCCACTAACACACTACACTCCGCTTCCGAATGAAAAGTGTAAACGCCCACACACTTCCTCTCTCACCTTTGTAAACCGTGCTCCGATACCAGTTGTGACGGTGCTCGTGCCTTGTCACCTGTGAGTTGGTCCAATCCACAACCCTCTCACCAAGACACGGTATTCACACCGGAACCTTGCCCCCTCTGCCAAGCACACACGCGCGCCCCGCCACTCGCGTACGCACGCACATGCGCTCGAAGCTACACACCGACTCGTGTAGCGCCTTGGATCGTCACACAAGCAAGCACACACCGGTGGACACACGCTAGCAACCTATGCTAACCACCACCAAGCTTGCACACCAGAAACTAGGGAGCTAAAGGTTGTATTGCAAATTGTAGAATGTCACTTTTATACCTACCAGTCTGCACATGCTACTGTCTAGACGATTCTAGCGCTAGACGGACCTAGAAGCTAAGATATTCTTGCAGAATCTTGTAGTACACTTCTAGACCTTTCCAACGCACCAAAGATCTCCTAATTTGCTGCTCATATGGTCAAGTTATACTACTTGGCGCCAGGCCCTTCCAGAAATCTGGTCGAGCCCTTCTCGACTGGCCCTCCGTTTTCTGGCACCTTCCGGACTGGTCTTGGGGCCCCGGTCGATATCCGCGGCAGACTCATAACTCGCCGATATCCGCCACAAGTCATTAAAAACATGTACCTTACAAATAAGGCCTAAAACGGCCATGAAAATCACAGAATTTGGCCTTGACTGTTACACTCCAGCGTGTCCGGGGCTGTGTGGCAGCCTCGTCGTATGCTTGCCGCAGCGAACGAACGAATGCCCCAAACCATGATGCTCGGTTGCCAAAGGCAAACATGGGGACAGCAGGGTGATTGGCAACGAGCCATGTCACGAGACGGGCTCGAGCGGCGCTGCCCTCTCGCATCCCCATCATCCGTCTTAATGTGTTGCCCTCAGGCCTGTGCAGCATGACTGCTTGTCGAATGAGTGCGGTACGGAGTTGTTGCTCCCCCACCATACCAGCTCCTCCTCGTTGTGTGGTGTCCCCTTGCGGGGTAAGGTACCCTCGCCCTGCATCGCGTCGATCCTCATGCATGTCTTCGACCAAAGGTGGCAGCAGCGGGGCGATTACCCCCCTCAATTGTTGCGCCAACGCCCTCGCTTGGTCTGCAACAGTTGCTTGTCTTGGCTGTGCGATGGCGACTGCCGTGGAGTGCCCTGCGGGCAGCGCCGTGGAGGCGCTGACAACATTTGCCGGCGCTACGGCTGGTACGGCAACGGCGTGTGCTGCTTCGTACGCCTGTCGGCGCGTCTCCACTTGGGCAGCTTAGTCCACCAGATAACGATGTGCCTGTTCGAGGGCAGAGCACCGTTCTTGACGGCTGCCAGGAGTGAGCCCTCGAAGAGCGGGATCGGCGCCTAGCGTGATGTCGAACACGGTGACCACGAGGTCTTGTATTTTGCGACGCTAGAGTCCGAGTGGGTCCAGTGGTGAGGGCTCGAAGTCGACCTGTTGAGCGGGCATGGGTTGCCACGATGGACTGGGTGCGCCCTGCAACCTTGCGTGTAATGCCAAGAACAACTGAATGGCCAGCTCTAACACTGCAGGTCGCCGGTAGATGACCCCGAAAAGATGATCCCTCATCTCCGGAGCAGTGCCGGCGAGGATTTCATCCTCCAGCTGCTGTTGTGTGGGTTCCGGCAGCGTGTGGTACTCCGGAGGTGGTAGGGGCAAGATGCGATCATCGCGTGCCACGCGCGTGGTGCGTTGCCCCCCTGGTCCGTACGCAATGGTGGTGGGCTCCACGTTGCGTAGAACCGACGCCCAGGCGCGTTCTGCTTGTGGTCCGCGTGGCACTTGCTGTGTGACATCAAGTGCTAATGGTGGTGCTGTTCGAATCTCAGGTAGTGGTGCAGTGGGTGTGGCATCACTACTTGAGGCGATGGTTGTGGCACCTGCAGCAGTCGTCGTTACTGAGGTGGCGGCTGTGAGGGTGGCATCAGTTGTGGCCGATGTGGTCGCTTCAATGGAGGCAGGAGTGGTGGATTCACCACCCACAAACGCAACGACCATGGTTGTTGCGGCGTTGGTGTTTTCCATCACCGGGGACAGCGTGGTGCCAAGAGTGCTGGCAACTGCTGTCGTGGTTGGTGTGGATGCTGATGGTGTCGTCGACGGCGTCGTGCCAGCAATGGTTGTGGCTGCCGAGGCAGCACCACTTGTGGCGTCCAACGATGCCGCTGTTGACGACGCGCCAGCTTCCCTGCGCACACGTCTTGATAGTTGTACGCGTGACGGCGTGGGAGTGTCCCTATCCCGTTTTGGTGCCATCGCCAGCGCCCACCTAGCAGCATAGCAGGCTTGATAGTCCTGCAACTTGTTCTCCTCCAACTGTCCCACGCGCGCCATTAGGGCTGCCACCACACCGCTTGACGTTAAAGGACCATGAATGGTCCGTGCCTTCGGGCCGGGATTTTGCCCCGCTTAGTGAAATCGGTGGATCATGTATGGTCCGGCTGTCATTGACAGTCGGACCATGCATGGTCCAAACCTCACGTGAACGATCCCATGTTTTTTTGGGGTCGCACCATGTCTGGTCCGGCCGGTTTACGGTCGCATCAGGACCAGGTACGAGCCAGCCAGCGGACCAGGGACTTAATTAATCATGCAAATGTATCATAAACCATTACTGGTCCGGCCAGCGGACCATTGACCGCATTATTAATTCATAAGCATAAGCATCATATTGCAAATGACGGGAAAATGCTCTATCTTAAGCCGACGGTACCGGCCACGCCCGGCCCGCGGGGCCGCAGGTTGCAGCGCACGAGGCCGCGGCGTCTTAGACATGATTAGTCAAGAACACATGCGTCCACCGAGAATCGAACCCAAGACCATTGGAATACAAACACGACACCCTAGCCACTAAGCTACATGTGCACGTACCTGTAAGGCCAGTGTAGTACTTGCGTGATAGACTGTACCGACGGCCGCTTGGCGACTGTCGGCGGCGGAAATTGCACAGGAAGTCGGCGTTGTGAATTGACAGGCCCATAGGCAGTGCATGCGCTATCAATGTGCATAGGCTGTACCAGTATTAATCAACGGTATTACGTTATTTTAGGTCATTGTTGATGACACGAAAAGCCGCAACTCGGCGGCTGCCAAGGTTTGTAAACTACAATGCTTTGTTGGGGGCTGTCCATAAGTATATAACCTTGTTAGGGGTTGTCAACATCCTGCTTGCGTGCGCATACACACATCCACATGTGCATATATAAGCATTTGTGTATATATATAGTATTTATATCATGTAAACGTATATATTCGTTTACATGAGATGATTGTTAAAACCGCATTGCAGCACCAACGTACGCATTTACTGGCTGGTTGGACACAATGCTTGGTCGGGGTTGTCAATCATTCTGCGGTCTCATAAGAGGCTATTATAAAAAGTGACGTCATTTGAGACATACCTTGTATACGGCTCAACTTAAATACTATTGATATAACCATTAAACTTGCGTATCTATGCGTATATTGGATTCATTTATGCACACGTTAACATTTATATATATACATATTATATAATATATAAAATGCATTAACGTATACACATGTATAATGTTCATATATAAGTAGATACTTAGATAAACGCATAAAGTAAGTTAGTGGTGCATGTCCACAACTTTTTGCAACTACACGTACGGTACTATGAAGTATGTTGATTGCATAGACAGCCCCTTACAGCTTAATTGACAGCCGGCCGGCTGTCAATCGGCCGCCGACCATTTGCGGCTATCCACTTGCGGCTGTCCACGGGTGTATAGCCGACAGTCGGTGCGGCTTGTCAATTAACACGTTAAGTGCACTTGTGCAATCAGGCATGTAGGCAATCTATTGTACCTTACGTAGGTTGTTGCTACCTACTCATGATAGCGGCAGGGCCGCGGGCACTGGTCCGTGCCGCACCGCACATGGTGCGGCGCGGACCGTGCGGCACCATGTACGGTGCGTGCTAGTACATGTAGGGCCACAGGACTGCGGGACCGCACCTGGTCCGCATTCAAGGGCCAGCGTAAATTACTGGTCCGTGCCGCACCATGGATGGTGCGGTACGGACCATGCGTGGTGCGCGTCGCCGCGCCAGCCATTCACGGGCCGCGGGGCCCCGAATGGACCAGGAACGGTCCGTCCCCTGCGGACCAGGCAGTCCTGGCCCGCAGGATACGGATCATGCATGGTCCGCGGGGTCCGTGAAAGGACCATGCATGGTCCTTCAACGTCAAGCCGTGTGCACTTGGTCAACAGCTGGTGGATTGGCTGGTGCCTTTACAGCAGCAGATAAAGCGCGAGGACGTCCCTCAGTCTTTGTGCTGTGGAGGGCGGTTTTTCCCTCTGTAGCCAGCTTCTTCCTTGCGGGCCCCGGCGTTGTTGTTGTTGTTGAGGTTGTGGCCACCAGCGTTGTTGCCTTTGTTGCGACCACCAGCGTTGTTGCTGTTGTTGTAGCCGCCAGCGTGGGTGCTGTTGTTGTAGCCCCCGTTGTTGTTGTTGTTGTTGTTGTTGCGGTAGCCAACAGCGTTGTTGCCGTTGTTGTAGCCAATAGAGGGCCGCAGCTCAGGGAACTTGAGCCCGCATACTGTCTCCAAATGTCCCGTCTTGTGGCAGTAATCGCATACAAGGTTGCCGTAATCTTCAGTGCACTCCTTTTGGTAGTGGCCATGCCGACCACACCGGTGGCACAGCATTGGAGCCACAAGGGCAGCATAAGCTGACCGTTTATCCTTCTTATGGATGCCTTGCAGCTCTCGGCTGCGGTCCCGTGGAAGGGGCTCTGCACTTGTGCCTGCCATAGGCCGCGAGGCACTGCGGTTGGTGTCCACCACTGCTTTCTCATACACCGCGCGCTTATGGATGGCTTGTGCAGTCTCGAAAGCTTCCTTGAGGGTGTAGCCGAGGGGCCTGCTGTAGTTCAGCGTCAGGCGCGTCGACTCGCTCAGGGTGGGATCCAACTCGGCCACATACACCACTGCTGCCGCCTCCTTACTGACGATCTTGTAGTCAGTTTCTTTAAGCAACCTTCAAACCGCGAATACAGTCGGAAAGGGTCCTCGTTGGGCTTCCGTTGAAAACGCCTCAACTCCTCCACCTTGCTGTTGCTTTGAGGTGGGAAGGTGCGCCGAAGTGCGGCGTAGAGGTCCTTTAACGGGGAGTCCAACATGGCCGCGCCCACCGTAAGCGCGGGTGCACGCAATGCCACTGAGCCGAGGGTGAAAACACTGCCTCCCGCTGGAGCACGCGAGTTCGGTGTTGGTAGCAGAGGAGTACCCATCTCCAATGCTGCAGCTTGCTGCTCCTCTTGTTACTCCCTGATGATGGCAGCGGTGCGGTTGAGTATCCTGATCCGGCGCTCGGCCTTCTTGCTCTCGATCTCTGTAGGAGTCAATGAGGCCACTACCACCTCAACTTCTTCATTCTCTGCCTTCTCCATGCCTGCAGCTAGAGTGAGACCCGTGACTGAGGCTGGCGGGGCCGCTGCTACAGGGACAGTAACCGATTGGCTATGCAGTGACGTGGAGGCTATGGTGCTAGCCAACTCGCCATAGCCATCAATCTTGTGCAACTCAGCAACAGACTTCCACACATCATGTGCTTCGTGATCAAGGTATTGAGCGGACACATGAAACGTTACCTCATCTGTCCAGTCCTTGCTCTTGAGGGCTTGCTGCCGCATCTTGGAGTGCAACTTGATGATGAACTCGTCAAGTGAGGTGGTGCCAGGGCGTCTGGAGAAGCGTAGGGAGTTGGTTGAGCTGGAAGGCTCCATCTCCTCGTCGTCACCGTCCAACGGTGGTGGAGATGCTCGTTGTCGAGGAGTGGAGTGAGAGGAGGTGAAGCCGGAGACGGGGCGTGAGCCTCTGATGCTACGGTAATCGCTCCCTTCACTTGCGCGCTCGTAGGTAAGGTTGGAGGTTGGGCTCCAGCTGTTGAGGTTCCCTTCTTCTATTGGCGAGAAAGGGGTGGGCCTGCTTATACAGCTGATGCGATGGTGAAAGTGGATGAAGGGTAGAGTGTTTGTGCTCTACAATGGGATCTCCAATGCTGCTATCACCCAACACACTAGCGCTTGTGCGCGCTATGCGATGACGGTGACGACAGTGCACTGCGATGTGTACAACTACAGATTGCGATGCTGATGTGCAGCCTGCAACTACACTCACTTGAGCAAAGAGGGTGACACTGTGAGTCAACAAGCCACTACTATAGGTAGCGCTGTTTACACAGTTCTTTGCATGAGAGGAAGAGAGATTACACTGTTAAGTGAGGTGAATGAGCAAGCAACACGAGGATGCTATGCCCTGACTGATGCCAACAAGCACACCGCGACCTAGTACACCAAGCTCACATCAAGGACAAGCACAGTGCACAAGAACATGCACAGGCTCTCACACGGTGAGGGGGTTCTTGGGAACCGGGACGGCGTGTTTCGTAGTTCAAGTCGCTTCACAAGCTCTTAGCTTTCTCACTCACAGTGGCCACAGCAGATCCGATGAACACTGTGCCTACTTATACAAGTCAACTCATGACTGTCTAGAACATAAGCTAACGGTCATATCGACGCTATTTCCACAAGAAATCCCCACTCGATATAGAACCCAACTTATAACTGAACTCACAACTGAACATCTACGCGCGGTGCCTATGAAGGCTATGGTCATGAGCTACTCTAGAGACATGACCTAGTTACTGGTCAGTGACGCGCGCGGGTCGCCATGCTGGTAAGCCGGGCGAGGGTCTCGCTGTAGGCATGCCCGATGAAGACTGGCATGCCCGGGTGATAGGCATGACACGGCGCCGATGTTGCACGTATTCACAAGCTATACGCATAGGCATCTCCCATTCTCTTACACCGACCAACTTTCTGCAATGCATTGAGCATTGGTCCACAACTAACCATTCGTGAGATCATCCCCATAGGCATCAACACATACTCATCATGTGTTGATGCTTATGTCCATCATCATCCATAATCATCCATCATGCTCCGTTGGCTATCGCTGCTTAAGGGTCATCCCCGCAAGGTGAGTCACGACTTTTGTAGCTGGAAGGTCTCTTCACCGGACTCGCAGCTATTTATTACGGCTACGATTGATTGACAATGAGCAATCGATGAATATGAGTGGTTACGCTGATTGCTGTGCGGAACGCGTTTTCTCTGTGTGCTTATTACAGTAGTATATGTAGTTGCAATGCAAACACTTGGACACTGGTGATATATACTGTATATTGTGAGTTAATTAATTTTTGATCAAAACTTGCGTTCTGATGTGTGTGTGGTATGCAAATCTTGGCTTGAATGAGTTTGCTATGTATGGCTTACATATTACATCGGTACCATTGATTAACCTCATTGCCAGAAATCAAATTATAATATTACAACTAGCAATGGCTTGTTGACTTTGTCCGTTCATAACCATTGCATTTTATCCCTTGTGCGTTTCCGTTATGTACACCTTACCTATCCCTTTCCACTATGTATCCTCAGCAGGGGGCGACCATTTAAGAAGGTTTTCTTTCACCCTTATGTCTAGTATGAGCAGGGACACTTCAGCGCCGACCTCACATCATCGGTAGTAAAACTTGTTTGAGCTGCCACAGCTTCGCTGTAGCAGCTGAAACAAGTTTAGCACTCAACCCCGCCCAGCCAACAACGACCGCCCAACCCGAGCAGTCATGCATGAATGCATGGATCTATCGGGTCATCAATAGGTGTACGTAAGCATGCATGTGCACGTGTGCGTGCCTCACGTATGTGCATCATAAACATATGATGTCATGCACATATCATGTGTATTACAATCTTCCGTTGCTAGAAGACTTTTGTTGTTATATTCACCCCTCAGCTTGATGGGTGAATAAATCTGAGATTATAACTTTGACAACGACGAATGGTTTTACAAGCATATGTTGTCGGCCAAGAGAAGATTCTTGTACACAACATAACCAAAGGGAAGGCAAAATCATGTCGTTGGCTTTTTGTTGTAATGGGGAACCCACCTTGTTACTAGCATGAGATGTTGTTGTTAAAATGAATGTAACAAGCAAAGCATGTGCTAATTATATACATCATTATCAAATTCAATCAAGTGGTGCATGCCACATCAGCGTGTGTTGACCCGGCATAGGGTTATTAACTAATCCCTCATTAATAGCATGCTTCCGCTATTAATTACTAAAAACTTGCTATTATCAAATACGCCATGATCTCGAGAGAATGACCCCGTGCTATGTTCATAATCACCAAGATCTCAAGAGAATGACGCCGTTGGTGGAAGCAATTGATGCATGACAAATGTGATTCTTACGGCGAAAGTACACTAATTACCAATCATGAAGACCACATGCACATATGGGCATGCGAGTATTGTGCATGCTTGCATTGCGTGTGCACTTGTATCTTCTAAGGCGTGTGCAGTAGTGCGCGCTTGAACGTTACTGCACGTTTTAAGTCATATGCAACTCTACCAGCACTCAAGTATACAATCACGGATGCATGCCGCTCGAAAATTGCAGACATGCATGTGTACAATGAATGAAATGGGGTGTTAACATGCACAAAACCATCATGACCTTGCAAAACATCTAGCTGTGCATAGACGTTTACAATCAATCTTGACTACCGGGCCAGAGACTCACTCTCAAGCTACTTCGCTACCCCCAACTTGGGGGTAGCCAAGTAGCTTGAGTTGAATCTCAACACTACCACTACATTGCATGTGCATGCCGTACATGCGCATGACAGCATTAACGTGCGCATGAGCGTGCATGCGTGTGTGCATACGGTAGACACGAGCATAGCAAACAGGCAGGACTGATGACAAATAACCAGCAACACAAGGCTACACTACAACAACAAGCCAAGAGAAGGGGGTCAGTTCCGATGTGCGTGCATGCACTGGCAGGCAGGTAGGGATCGACTAGCAAGGCTGCACCCGGCAGCACCACCACTTCAGAGTAAAGCACGGAGGCAGAGGTTGCGGTTGACTGACAAACGATGTCACCAACCTTGACAGATGCGACATGGAGCAACCAGCCCTTTGTGCCTGTGGGGTGAGAGTGCGTGCATGGGTGCGTGTACGAGTGCGTGTATCGGATGTGATTGGTTGTGCATGCACATGCACACACGCGCATGCACACACACGCATCATGACGATACGTCATGATGACACACACACTCTACACAGTAGTGAGCGTTACTGACAGCTCACACTTGATACATAACAAGTACAGCTTACGTGGTGTTGCCGGGGTGTGACTCACTCAAGTATTACACTGCATGGTTCCAGAGTTAGGTATGAAAGCGACTGACTAGCTTACAACTAACAGTTAAGCACAGTCAGTAACAGCAGGCTCAATCACCTTTCGATGACTTGGTGTGTTGAGGAGGCTGACTGATATACTGATGCGCTGCCATCCCGGCAGCTGCGATGGCGCTAATGCCAAGCCCGCCAGCCACGAAGGGCAAGGTCACTGTTGTAAGGAAAGCAGCTGCTCCTACGCAGCCAGCACCTACAAGTGGGAACAAGTACCGCTTGTAACCAGCAAGTCCTCGATCTCTGATCTTCTCATTTTTCGCATCCTGATTGGCCTCGCTATTACGCGTGCTCGTGTTGCAGGTAAACTGTTGGCCCTTGGTTAGCTTCAACGACTGTTGCCGATAAAAGTGACCCCATGCCTGGCTTAGCGCTTGATACTTCAAGTGGTTGTTGGGAAGTAGATGGTAGATAGGAAGTAAAGCTCCCGGACTCTGCACGTCCTTATTAGCACGTCATCAATAATGCACTGATGCAACCGCAGCCACTTGATACCTTTTCTGCCAGGATGAAAGATGCAGCGCCTTTGTGACTACTGTCAGCACGGATAGTGTTCTTCCAGTCAACCAGAGCCTTGTCAGTGAGTTCATTGTTGTCCAGTTGGGGCGGCTGGCCGCCTGAGCTCGAGATTGTCAGATGCAGCTCACCATCTGCTCCTATTGTCCCCTTGTTGAACGAGGCGGCCTGTCAAAATGCCAACATTTGGTTTGTATGGCAGACGCGCTTACTTCAAGAATGCAATCAGGCATAGTCAGGTTGGGCGCGCAAATCTGCAGCACTCAGTTTTGCACTCTTCCAAAAGTTCCAGTGTGTGTGTGCATGCATGCGTATGTGCATGCACGCGATTGCGAGTGTGCGTGCAGAGTAATCGCTGACAGCTGACAAGCGTACAGAGACACCAACTGTGCTGTGAGTACATACCAAGCTGGCTTGCACATCTGCTCGGACAACTCCTGTGGCTGCGCCTGCTGATTTTATATGGGAATCATCTTTTGCTGACTTGGAACTGTAGTCCCATTCCAAGATGCCGCCAACTTGGTGGCTTTGCAGCAGGTGACTGCCGAAGAAGTCAAAGAATCTGTTGCATTCAATTATGCCGCAATTAGAGCAAGCGTCTGGAATGACAACTCAAACAAGCCGAGCGAACGCAACTAGAAAGAAAGATATAACCTTTGGAACGAACGCAAGCTTCGCCAATCAGCCTGGAAGGATGTTGGGAGCGCTTGAAGTTCCCCCTCAAACTCAGGGGTAAAAGGGTAACAATCCGAGCTACCCAATGGCTTCAGTGCAACCTCGTGAGTAGCAACGTAGTACCTACCACTGCCAGCCGTCCTGCCAGCCGACGAGCTTTGCACTTTGTCAAGGCGGATACCTGCACGGTAATTCGACCATGCAGTTGCAAGCCAGCGAGCAAGTCCCGCAACCCATTGCAACTTGGACTCGGTGGCAACCTGCAAGAGGCAAGGGGTCAGCATGCCTCAAGCGGATTACAACTTGGCGTTGGTGCATAAACCTGTCGTTCGTGGTATTCCAATCTTGACTCATAAACATTTAGCCAGTCCGGAAAGTCCAGTGTACCATTGAGAATAGAATGCCAGCAGCAGCTGCAAAACGCAACTCGCAGCAAGAGCACTTGTCAGGCAATGCAAATCTACTATGATAAGCAGATAACGAGTAATATGATATGCTTGTTTGCTTCTACCTCTCGGCGTCCAGCTTCAACACTTGGCCAAGTGCCTTGTTGGTGCTGCAATCGTAACCCTTCCCAACAAGGAGACTATGGGCCGGAAACCTGTGCTGCAGCTTCACGCCCATGTGCTCCAGCAGCTGTTCCATGTATGCGTCGAGCTTGAAGCTATGCCCAACCAACCAGATCTGGGTAGCATAATCGCATGAACTGAGGTGTGAATAGCGAAGTCGACAAACAACCATGTGGTAAAAGCCAAGCGTCAAGCTTCATACCCGTATTGCAGACATGCTGGAGTTCTTCAAAACTTCCTGGCGTGGTATGCTGGAGCTCGCTAAGGCCTGTGCCAGCCGTTGTATTGAATTCTCCTGGTCTTCTGACAGCTGAGGACCACCGTTCAATCTACATGCCGTTGCTGTCAGGATGTTCTTCCAATACGACTTGTCAGCGCAGTCTGCATCCAAACCCTTCAGTTGAACTAGAGTCCGTTGCACGTCCTCCTCAGATGGGTCCGTGCAAACCTGCCAATCGCGACACTACTGTTAGGCATGATTAGCGCACAATGGGGGAGAGGCAGGCTCTGCGTTTGTGCGCGTTGTGTCACCACCTATCCCAATGCCTGACCTGTCTGAGCACCACGTTCGCACGGCCCTCGCTTCTGAACCACTCCCTAGCCGCCAAGCGCAGCACTGGATCTCCGTCTTCACTGGGCACCCGTGGCATGCGGACCACGGGACCTCCAATATCTACTTGAATTTTGCGTGAAAGGTCTCTCGGCTGCATCGAGCCATCGGGCATTTTGTAAAACTGCCCATCCCTGTATTGCGGATTGGCCTGCCATGCAGTGCACAAGGCATGGGACAGGTTAACGGTCAGTGCAAGTAGCCACGCAGATGGCACACAGAGAGTAGCGGAGTGTGTTCTTTGGAGAACCACCAACGCATGCTGCTTGACGCACCTTTGTGACATCGTCAAGATTGGATTGTTTGGCTTCTTGCAGCACATGGCAGGGAATGTAACTGAGGCGAAGCGTGTCTGCAACCAACAATTTGGTCTTCTCAATCAGACGGGGCCATTTGTTTCTGTCATCATACTGCTTTTGGGCATCTCTCGGCGACCAGGCTTTGTTAAAGACGAGGATAATATTTGGCGTGGACACATCCACCACTTCAAGAAGCGTAAGCATGCGCACAACCTGCAGGGCTTTGCTTTGTCAGCATCGACGCATATAGCAAGGCCTGATTGCCAGCACTAATGAAAGCATTGGCGTACCTTGGTATATTGACCATCTCTGCCAAATGGTGTTGACTCCGATATGTCAAATACCACTAAGACTACGCTGGGAAAACACGTCTGTCCATCAAAGTGCTGGTCATGGAGATACTGGCGCACTCTGCAGATGTTTATGGCATCGGTTTCAGGACCGCCGGTGTCCAAGAAACCAGGCGTGTCTAGCACATTGAGCTTCAGACTCTGGCTTCCAAGGTCGCCATGTTGATACTCGCGGGATCCAACGACCTCCATGGGGTACACGGTGCACGACTCCCCATCTCCTTCTGGAAGCAACCCCTTCATACCGCACCAGAAGTTGACAGTGGAGGATTTTCCGGACTGAGTTCTTCCAACGAGTACCAAGTGAGCTCCGTCCGTGCGGCGCTTATTGATGAAAGAGGCCTCCATTTTCCGACAAATTCGCAGGGCAGCCGACCTGTCCTTCCGTCGACTGAGCGCTTCAGCTTGTCGGTACAACGCTGATAACTGTTGGTCAACAAACGTTGAGCGCTCAACAGGCTGCTGGCGTGTGTTTGCATGTGGCTCTATGGCCTTGTTAACGGCATCCATAAACAACTCTTTTGGGTTGAGCGAAGGCGCTCCTGCAGTAAGAAAGGCCTCAGAGATGGTGTCTGGTGGCGCTGGAATGTAGGCTAACAATGTCCAAGAAGTCATGCAGAGATTGCAGGGAAGGCAACAAATGTGCAATCACCTCGTGGATGGGCGACTGGTGTACAACTGGCAGCCTGGCCTTCAGGTTCGATGCTGCCGGCAAAGTTCTCCAGCTGCTCTCCCAGAGACTGCAGTGTTTGCAGGCTAATTTTGCGCAGTTCAGCAGGTTGGAAGCAGTAGTTCTGGTCGTCCCAGTAGAAGTCTTTCACCAGCATACGGACGACTGGCTTTGCATACTGCTTGACAAGTCTTTCTTTCTCAGCCTCTTTTGGAAGATTTCTGCTCAGAGCTTCTATATAGAAGATGTATTCCTTCAAAGCTTGTTCAATGATAAGAACCTCTGTCTCGATTGCTGCCTCCAGGGCGTCCTCAGGGCCCGTGGCCAACTCAGGTTGTTCGAGGGCCTCGAGCAATCTGTCTAGATAGACACGCGCCAACTGCCAGAGATATCATGTAACACATTGTTCAGTCGCACACAGAGTTGGTAATTTGCCTGAGTAAACAAGAAGCAGAAACAAGCTTACATATTCGACTTGTGATGTTGTCAAGCCGGCATGGCCTGTTTGATCTGGTGAAGAACAAGAACTCAAGCGCTTTTCCCCTGTGCATACACAGTTTGAATCAACACAACTGCACCCTCGTGTGTTCAGCAGGCAAGTTATTCCCTACAACTAGGCGTGATATGGACGTGGCATGACAGGCTTGGCACCTTTACAACAAGGAGTTTGATTGTACTGTTACAATGCAGGCTGCAATATCCGCACACCTAGACCTGGGTGCACAATATTTTAACACTAAGTAAGCTGACAATAGTCAGATTGTGGTGTATGGGTGAGAACTACCACCAACCCCGCTGCAGCTGGAAACATATGTTTCCATGCATGAGAGGCATGTGCATTGCGATGCATGAATCCTGAGCTATGCAGTTCTGCTTGCAAGCAGTTCACCTTAACCAATGAGAGTTGAGCAGAACAGCAACTGATGCATTGGATGTCAAAGCAGCTGCAACAATTGACACGCCAATATCACGCGTACTCACCAACAGGCGCTGTTGATCTGGCGCCGCTGTTGGCATCTTCTGTCAATGCTGTGGAAGTGGATGGCTGGTCCGCCATGGCAACAGTCCGTGTGGATAACGCACAGAGGCGTTGACTAACTGCTTAAGATTCAAAAATAGCTTCTAGGCTCCTACAGCAAGCACTTGGCGGGCATGCATTGCTTGGAGACCAACCAGGAGATTAAGTAAACGAATACGCAGGCATGCAGTGGGGGACGCCTACACCTATGAGCGTAGAGAAAAGTTGCCCGCTAAGGGCAGTGGGTGGGAACAACAGGTGCCAGCTTGCGCCTCTTCCCGCCGCCGCCGCCGCCGCCAAGGTTGCTGGCTCTGCAGCAATGGGCATCTGTAGCTTCCCGACCATAAAAAACAATTCTGCCGGGCTGACAACTTTCGTACAAGGGAACTGTAGTGATACTAAAAGCCGGTCGGCTCCGTTGTTCACTGACTGGCCTCCGGAACTTGCTACTACTTGCGAGTCGCAAGGCACTTGTCTAGCCGCTAGACTCTAGCGGCAGCGCTGTGGGTGCATAATCCGACGCGTGCCATGTCTGAAGGGGCTCCTGAAGGGTTGTTGCGCGCCAGTACGAGGAATGACGCCATCGACCAAGATATGCCTCAAGCACGTGTACCATAGTCAGTGATAGCAGTGATTAGATTCCCGCGGTCTTCGCCCATATTGGTTTCGCCGGGTTTCACCAGAGGGGTACCACTATGGTAATTGGCAAAACCTGCCAACTCTCGCGAAATTTGCGCAGCAATCGGCTAGGAACTGTACCATGAAATAATCTACCTCTACGGTGTCATACCGTCAATGTTGATGTTTTTTGTCTTACATCAAAAAAATAGCAATGGCAAAATTGAGAAAAGAAGCATGGCAGGAGTCATCACGCATAGCGCACATAGCATTGTTGCAAAGTGGTTGAACATATGGCTGACCGAAAGAATACCGACTCATAAACTTCTGTTCATCTCATCATCACTGAATCGACTATAATTAAAGACACTACAGCACAGGATCGCGTTCTACATGCAATCATGATGCAAATAAGCTCTCTTGGGTGCTAAACTTCAATGCAATTGTTGGATATAGCATGAACTTACCTGTCACTTTCGCCAAGCCTCCCCCCCCCCCCAAAAAGAAGGTTGCACCGCTATCACCGACCATAATTGCGCCTGCAAGCACAGTCACGGCCCCTGAAGAGTCAGTGCGCGCCGCCGTAATTGTAAGCGGAAAACGTAGCAACATATGAGATAAGGGCCTGCATGCACGAAAACTTTCTTACGCTAGGTTTGCCTGCTGCCTGGAGGGCTTAGCCTACCGGGTAGCAGATGCTGTTTGACTAGACAGACAACTTGCGGCAGTATGGCCGCTTTCTCTGCAATCATAAAACTGCATAATTGAGAATGTATGGGCTCACTTATACAGGAAACATGTCAGACGTTTGCCACTTTTGGTGCGTGACTGCCTGTCGAAAGTTCGGGAGTGCAGACGGCACAATGTGGTTGGCTGAGTGGGTCACTGGCGGCAGTGTTGCCCTGGGCCTAAGCCATGTCCAAGCACGGCCATGCATTTGGCCGCTTGTACACAACGGCGGCGGCGGCATATGCTAGAGTAGCGGACACCAGTGGTATGAGCTAGGGTTCCCGGTGACAGTAGTAGCAGTTGAGCAGAAGCGGCTCTGAGCTCACAAGGAGGCGGACGACGAGGAGGAGGAAGACGAGGAGAAGGCGCGGTTGCTGCCGCAGGTTGCGTTGGTTACACTACACGCACCTGCCACGTGGACGTGCGTCCCCTCACGACACACAGGCTGACGGTGTATACCTCCTACCTGTCGCACAAATGCGGCAGTGTCGGAGGTGAGTTGCAGTTGCCGGCGCATGTGGTCACCAGTTTGTGCATGACTGCAAGTTCAACTATTGCAAGCGCTGCTACTTGGCCTGACGAACGAAGTGGCACCAGCTAGGTCTGCAGTCCATACATTAGGGTAATCAGGCCGCAAGCCTTGCCCACGGTGACGCACATGTCCCTCCACGCAAGTAGCTATAGTGTGTACGGACTAGTTGCGTAGAGGGAAACTTCTTGCATACCCTAGACCTTGCAAGCATGCACATGCCACTCCCAGCGGCATGTCACACAGGCTGGGAGTATTCCGGCCTTGTAAGACCAAGTCCGCTTCATCAGTTGAATGCACTCATGACTAAGAGTGATAATTAGTGATTATCAGTCGTCACACATTTCTCGTTTTCATCGCTGCGAGGGACATGCGCATAGTCACCTTACCGGTACCTTTCATGAATAGAGGCCAAGTGTAAACCAGACTGATCAGTCTGGTTTACACTTGGCCTCTATTCATGAAAGGTACCGGTAAGGTGACTATGCGCATGTCCCTCGTTTTACACTTGGCCTTTTATCTCGGCTTCGCTACTGGCGTAGCCAGCAAGTCGCTTGTCTCATGGTAACTTGTTGCGCAGTGTTCTGCTAGTTGCTCCGCTGCTAACCACATGCTGATCTTCACTGATAGCGTGCAGTTTCGGGGTGACCTGTAAAGCTTGAGAAGAAACCCGTTGCAGCCCGCACACGCCGTGTATGGCATAAGTTGGTTTTGTCGCTGACATTGTTGGAAGTGCTGCGACCATGAACACCAGTGTAACTGACTGTCAACATGGCTGGGCAGGAGCAGCATGCAGACTGCATTATCAGTGCCCGCGTCCCAGCTGGCAGGGCCAGTGGCTGCTATCGCCGTGCCTGGTGGAATGCTTGTCAGTGAGCTCATTGATCAATTCAAGAAAGGCATCAGTGATGTGATCGACCAGGCGCAGGGGGCGGGCAAGGAGGTTGTAAGAGAGGCTGCGCAAGCAGCTCTTCACGTGTTGCAGGAAACCACGTCACAACTGAACCAGCTAGTGGACAAGTCAGTTGACAAGCTGGACATCACTGCGCAAAATGTCATCGGCAACATGTCCGTGGCCCTCGATGCGCTACGCCACCAGAGCGACGCCGACCTGCAGAAGAACCTTGCGGCCCTGCAGGCAGCTGCCAACTCCCTTCCTCTGGCCAACACGCAACCCCAACTCACAAGTTACACCCCACGCTATGTAGAGGCAGGCTCTGCGATTGTCCGGGTTGTTGCGCGGGGCAATTTTGTCCATGCCAGCATGAACGGCTACGCGCCGCTTCTGGAGGGATTTTCCAGTGGCCCTCTGCTCCCGGTGTCTGTGACAAGCACTGAGCTGCATTTTGCGTTTGCTGCTGATAAGCTGCCGAAGCTCTTTGATGGGGCTTATCCACTCACAGTTGTGCTGTCGTATCCTGCCTCTACTTGGCTTTCAAGTCCTAACAAGATGTCCCACCCAATCCAGCTGCTCCCGATGCCTGGCCCGCCTCATGCAACGGTCGTACTTGTTGGTCATGTAACAACTTGGTTGAACTCCATCACTAAAGCAAGCGGCTTGTCCCATGGTCACTGACCTGAACAGGACCTTGCGTGCAGGTGACCTTTCATACGCGCATCCCCCGCCATGAGAGGCGTCACGAAGCAACACATGAGATGAAGCAGCACAGCTCCAGAGACGACCTCCGCCACAACTACCACAACCATGGGGTACCAGAGGGCTGGCGTATTGTGCGCGACAGCGTACGGCTTGGCATTATCTGGAAGCAGGGCGAGCAGGGCACAGGCCCAAGCAACGAGAGGGACTGGTGGTGCCGGCTGGTGAGTCCATGTGTACGCATGGACACGAGTATATGTACGTGCATGCACCCATGCGTTGTTCGCATTGAGCTTGCACACTGTGGTGGGGAAGAAGTCATGATGTTTGCAATTGAGCAGGTGAACGTCACTGACAACTTCATTGACTATGAGGTCAGGACGGTGCACAAGGTCTTTGGCACCTCAGGCAAGGTGAACTTCCGCATCGAGTATGACATCGAGCGCCACTCGGTGGAGGAGCAAGTCCTCCCAACCCACCTGCCTCTCCAATGGGGCGGACAGGCTGTGGAAGTCATTCCCGATCACACGAGCTTCTGGGTGCTTGATCTCCACGCCCCCGACGGCACCCACCATCAAACCGCTACCCCTGCCGTGCTGTCGGCCTTCAACATTGCTGTCACAAGCACCAACAAGACCATCACCGTGCGCTGTCCCGACCCGAGATTGTGTGAGTACGCATGCCACGTACAGGCCCATGTCTATTGTGTTGATGTGGCCCTGCCTGCTAGGAACTGTGTATACTGCGTGCAACATGTCTGACGTACAACTCGGTTGCAGAAAAGGATAAGACCTGTCGTTGAGATTCTTGTTGAGTCACAAGTGGCCATTCACCCACAGTCGCTGGTCATACTACACCAACTTGAAGGAGGACTTGAGGGTGCGAGACTCTGCCAGAGTGTGACCTCCTTCCATAATGCGCCGTGCGTCGGATGCTATGCTTGTACGCTACCCTTTGTAAGCAGAAGTACTTCTGTAATAAGTAAGCTGCGCGTACATGTGGGTTAGTGCAGAGTATAGGGTATGTGAGGCTGCTGTGTTCGTCGCTTGCGGATGCTATGTCATGACCTCCTGCAGCGCGCTTGCGCGCCACACTCCACAGGTGTGCATTCACTGAGTGGCATTTGAGCAGCGGCGTACAAGCGACTGGTACAAGTCGCTTGTACGCTGCTTTCATCACATGCAGCGGCAGAGCAGCAATGCAGTACTGTATACAGCTGTGATACGCATATGTTTTAAGTGTGACATGCTTGCAACAGGTGCATTGTCATGACAGTGTGGTGCTTCTGTCGACCACATAACATGTGCTTGGTCATATTGAGATCACACAAAACAGTAGTATAGTCCCCCCCGACGGTGGCTACAGGATTTGGAACCCGATATATGTAATTGTAGTTCAGCTGCTTTCACGTCACCAAACGATGAGAGAGCGCAAGAGCGCGAGAGCGAGAGAGCGCGAGAGAGAGCGCGAGAGCGCGCGCGAGAGAGCGAGAGAGAGAGAGAGAGAGAGAGAGAGAGAGAGAGAGAGAGAGAGTCCCGAGATGATACAAGCGCATGCACACGCATATGCGATTATGCATGCACGCACGCACCTTGCTATCCATCATGGCTGCAAACTTCAACTGGCTAAGCCACGGATAACTTTGCAACATGCCGTCAGGAAGGTGGAGCGTTCTGCATGCCGTCACGTTGCAGAAATTGTCTAGAGTCGATAGAGTTATGCCATGGGCCTGGGCAGGCGAGCACTGCTCTCCATAACGGTTGTGTAGAGCAATTGCAAGCGTTTGAGTTCTGACAATGACAGCCTTTGCGAAGAGCAGTTTGGCCTGACGAGTGTGCTGCGACATGTACAAGTAAAGTTACAGACAGATGCTTATTGAAGGCTACGGTTTAACAACTAGTTATGGTCACAGGCTGCTTATTGATGCAACATCTGCCAAACGACTGATCCTGTACAGGAAGAACGTCACACGCATGCAATAGTGCTTGCCAACGTGACCTTGGTGGCTGAAAATGGAGAAGCCGTAGACCTGTATCTTCAAGGGCCTGATTGTTTGTTTCCCCAGCACTTGTTCTGGAGTGTCAAACCGTGTTCCGCGCAGCAGCCGGTGTTGACAGTTGCAGCTCCTGCGAGCAGTCTAGTTCAATAGCGAAGCCCCCTTGCAGATGTAACTTCTTCTAATGCTTCAATAGCGTAACTGCAAGCGCAACAGAGTCAGCAGTATTATGCACTGCTGGTCCCGTACACAGTACTGTGAGTGAAGGTAACATGACAACACTGTGCATACCTTGATCTTGTAGTGTATAATAAGACCCAACCTCTATACATGTGCCATTAACAGTCAGCGTAGTGTTGACTACATAAACAAAGCTTAACTACAACAACGCAGAAAGATGCCGGCTAGTGTGGTGACCATCTCTTTAACTAAGCTCTTTTGTACTGAGCCAATCGTCCTTGCCGCTAGCTGCTGCTGCTCCAACCCGTTGTAGTTGGCAAGCTCTCGCAACGCCCTGCTTGCTCATTTGCGTTTGCAGGGAGGCTCCGCTCCAACCTCTCGTAACGCTCTCTGTGGGAAGGAAGGCAGAACGGGCGTATTTTCTAAACGGGGCAGCAACAGTCATATTCAGCCAGAAAGAGACAACTGGACTATACGCAATGCTTGCCTTAGCGCTTTGTGTACAGCAACCAGGGAGTTAAACACATCAATGCTGACATTGTTGGAGGTCGGCTGGTCAGTCTTGTGCACAGTACGCTGAGGCAACGCAACATATAAAAACCTGGTTGCAAAAAAAAGCGTGAGTGTATAAGTGCATGTTGCGGCAGCCTTAAGCATGACCACATACATGGTTGGAAAGCAAGTGGGTACACACTTTGGACGCCTGGAATTCGCATCAGGTGCACGCCCAGCTGCTAGCACGGTGCCGGCGGGAAGGGAGGGAGGGGAGGGGAGGGGGGCGCAGCACGCCAGGGGGCTCATACCAAAGGCCAATTCAGAGGAGGGGTTGCGGTGATGGTGAAAATTGGGCAGTGCCTGCTGGGATGCGGTGGCATGGTGCTGAGAAGCGGCATTCCGGCATTGCCAGTAGACGCCCTCCCGTTGTTGGTAGCCGGCGTCACATTCGCAGTTCTTCAAGGCGCAAGCCCGCTGAGGCCATTGCTGAGACGGCTGACGTCGCTGCCGCCCACCACCCCATCCCCGCCAGCAGCAACGACAGCGCTGCCAGCGGTGCAACCAGTGGTGCACTTGCCTAGAGCGTAAGTTATGTTGTCCACCCCAAAGTACAGAGTGCGTGCCGAACTGTTAGTATAGGGACCCATGCTATTGATTTTACATCACATGACATGCCTCGATCATGTATATAGCAAGTTGCTACACTGTCATGCATGTCATGCATTGCATGGTATGGTATAAGTCTGTGTTTGCGGACAATGCAGAGGATCTAGGCCTATCCGCCAGCCACTAAGCATAGCACCTGGTAGCACCGCGTGCCGCGGTCGCTGCTTCGCAAGCCACTAGGCATGTAGGTTTACGAAGGGTGGGGGGTGGAAGAGACACCGCGTGCCGCGGCACACCTAGCCACAGTGGTTGTAGCCGGCCTAGGGTTGGAAGCCTCTAGAGCTTTCAGGGCCTGTCAGTCAATGCGTACAGCTTGGGAATGATGATGTAATTGCATGACGACGGTCCACAATCCGGTGGCTTCCATCAGCTGCTACATGGGGCGGCTTCTCGTCATTTACCATCATCTCCTATCATCTATTGTCACCTGCTAGCCTATGTATGCATGTACGCTTGCCGTTGCGGTAGTGCCACTACCGTAGTGGTCGCCAAGCTTGCACCGCACCGACTCTGTCATGGGTGGCACAGGTGATTCAATTGTAATTGTAACGTGGCAGTCGATCTTAGCGCACCACAAACGAACGCCCTTAACTGACCGCTGCTGACCAGGGTGACGGCGGCGGCGAGCATGCTAGGCTGGGCCTGCACTGTCGCAGCGTTGTCTCAGTAAGACGCATGTCATACGGGTCAACTCGTGCCGCTTGTGTACAGCCCCCTCTGCTTGACAATGCTGGCCAGAGCGTCCCTGGTCTGCTGGTCGCCAACGAGCCCTTAAAACTTCCGTATTCAGACTTCCTGCATTTCCTTCACTGGCAGCAAGCCAGTGACGCCAGTCAAGGGGAGGGAGGAGGACGTGAGGACGGCCCTCAGGCTGGTGGGTACGGGCGCAACTGGGCGGCAACCGCCCGCATTGTCCATGCCAGAGTTGTGTCGACAACCCGGCGCTGAACCCTCATCATGCACTCTGCCTGCAAGTTAACACGGGCTTCATCACTACACTCGAGGGCCCGATGCCGTTGCCTCCGAGTGCTCAGCAGTGTGCCATGTGCATGCAGGTAGAACGCTTCAAGAGTCAGCACGCTTCACGAGTCGTCACAAGCCAATGGACGCAGCCATGTGAGCGTTTTGTGTGCAAAGAGTGCTCGAGGTCATAGAGTTACGCTGCACGCACGTCTGTACATGTTACGTGATGCGCGCAGATACAAGCATACACCCCCGCACACACACACCTGCGACGTCGTGCCCACCCCGTCTATGCGTGTGCTGCAATTAATGTTCTGCAAGTGCTACTTACAGAGTGACTCCTCTTGCATGCATTGAATGTGGTTCATCCATGCCTCCACTCCAAGCAATGTTCCATGTGTTTATTGGCGTGCTTTTGGAGTCGTGTTAGACACATGATGTGCATCAATGCAGTCGCACCGCAATGACAGCGCAAATTCTGTGCTGTGACAGGGCGTCATTGTATGCATTTTCCTCAGCGGGGATGCTTGGGATGCAGTGGCAGTCTGGACTGCAGAATTCCATTCCCGCCTTCATCCTTGGAGGTTATGGGAAGCAACCTTTCAACCACAAGCTCAACCCATGCTCTGTGACATGCTCTTCAGCATTGACATGGTGAAGTGTGACCCCTGCACGGGCATGTTCCAACTCGTGCGTACCAACTGCTGGTTTCTAGCGCGAACTGTCGCGCGACACTGGGTGCTCATTGCAAACCCACTCAATGCCAAGCAATTACCGCGAAAGTTGTTACTCGCCACAGCATCTGCAGCGGAATTGTGCAGTCCATTACGCCGTAATCATGGAGTTGTAGCGGAGCTGCTTTGGGATGGCTACGGTAAGTCTTTTGCAATCAGACGGTTGGCAGCCTTGACAGTATGTGCCTAGTGTTGCAGGGTGTTGTTGCTAGGGCTGCCAGTGTTTGTAGCAGCATGCATGGTGGACTCCATGCTATGTGCTTGTGCCCACCGTCTGTGATGAGCAAGCCCCACCTGCTAGCTGTCTCGCATTATGACCATATATGCCTTGCTCAGATGAAGGGTGCTTCACGAAACTTGAGGTTGCCCATGATGCTGTGTTACGCAACTGGATGAAGTTGACGCGCCAGCTGGACTCCAGCCGTGCAGCAGTTGAAAAGTTGCCGAATGTTCTAGCTTATTGTGACTGAAGTCTTTGCAGCGTCTGGCCAGTGAAACATGTAGTTATCGGTAGCTGCTTGTCAATAGCAGTCTCTACAATAACTGAGAGGTGCTGCTGGTGTGCTGTAATTACGACTCATTAAATGCCATGCAGTGCAGGGTCTGCTATGCTACCAAAGCGACCAGTGCACACTTGCTCGTATTATTACACTTGCACCTCACATTGTATGTACATGGCATCAACTGTTCCATGCAAACTTTGCTAAGCAATGTGAGGTATGTTATGTGTTAGCATCTCAGTAGACATGATGTATTGCAATTTACGATTTTGTTATGTGTCGCGGTTGCCCCATACTATTAGCTTCAACGCTCGGTGTACCTTGTGTTCCATGGATGCAAGTTGATTGATAACTGTGGCAATGGTTGTCCCACATATATGCGCGCATACGCTTGTTCATGTGGCTATGTGTGTATGCTGCACGATGGACACAGTAGTGTTGTGATGTGCTGCATACCTGAGAGTTGGTTGCGTGTGGCGGTTGCCCCACCTATGCGCACATGCAATTGTCTGAGTGGCAATGAGTACAAGAATTAGTATTACATATGTACCTGAAGGTCGGATGGTTACAACTGCATGTATGCACTTCATGACTGCATGTATGCACGGTATAGGCTGCTTGTTGATCTCGTTAAATAAATCTCTTTACCCATTGCAAATAGCGTGAGGTTGTCAATAATATAAGATTTTCAAAAATCCATTATTGTCTTATCATATGTTCTTAAAACTTGAACTTAAAATTTTGATGGGCTACAAAACGCGAGCCCGCATAAATAAGCACCTACAACCCACATCCATCCGTTTGCGGATAGCGACTGCTATAGCCTACTGTTCACCAAGTCACAATTGACACTACCATAGGAGTGGCAAATGCTGAGGCTCTGCCTCCTTATGCTTGGCTTTGCATTGAGGGACGTGGCACCATCTCTATAGTACGATGACGTGCATGTTCAAGTACTTAAACATGCACTAGTGCGGAACTTAGTAGTAAACATTAAACATATAGCGCGTATATGTGCTCTACATAGAGCACATAGCCGGTTTCAACACCGGGTGGTGCGTAAATATGTGTGAACATCAGTTACAGTCAGTGTTTTGCTGTGCTAAGAGTATGTGGTTCAATACTCTAGAATGTCTATTATTGGTTTCATATTTTATACTTTCGGGTGTAAGATTTACCTCAACCATATTGCGTTCGATGCCATTAAAGTGTGAATTGGCATATTCTTTGGCTTTATTTATGCATCACTTACAATGTAATACATTTGATATACATATAATAGCATCGTAGACGCAAATGGGCTGAGCTGTACCGCTATCATGTGCTATAACACACAGCACATGAGAACAAGCATGTCATAGTGCGGAGCAAATAGGCGAGCTATCATACTGTGTTCGCATAAAAACTATAATTACGAGTGTTAGTCATTAAAATTACACATTTGTTGTACGACAGAACGCAAAAAACGGGTTTTACGAAGGATTGCAGAATGCAGATACATATATATTTACATATACATTGCCATTTAATTTATGTTCGATAGGTGACATGTCAATGCATCAGCAATTAGTGAGGTCTACTTCATTGTTGTTAATTGTACAAACGCGACACGCTGCAGGTATGGTGTGTCTTACGTATTTATGCATGTTCGCACATCATGTGTCGCACATCTTACATGTACAGAATGCCCGCATAGTTGAGCATGGTTGGGTATAGCATGGAAGCTAGTATACATACAGTCTGAATTGGTGTGTTGCTTTTGATACATACAACAATTGAGCATCGTTTAGTGTGCCTGACTCATGAGTCATGAGTCACGAGGCTCGAGACCGCCTTCGCCGACACCGAAAAGGCATGCACGTAATGCCCACTCTGCGGCACATACTTTGTGCGCGGCATGCAATGACATTGTTGAGCGTGTCGCTTCCTGACTCCTTGAGGAATAGCCCATGCGCCACACGTCCAAGCGCCGCAAAGGCATGCAGCATGTTAACGGCGATGTGGTTGGCAGTGCCGCCGCCGCCGCCACACAGTCATCATGTACTTGTAAGGGGAGCTTAGAGGCGCTGTAGAACTACTGGCGCACGCGCTGGCAGGTTCGTCCGTGCCTTGAGGGCCTCCTAGTCTGAAAACCCTGCCTACCACACCGTGCTTGCCCCTAATAGCTGCCCAGTGCCAGAGAGTGCTAGACATGCGCAGCTGTTTTGTTGGGACAATTGCAGTCAGATTGCTGCTGAGGCAGAGCGGTGCCGCATGTTCTCTTGAGCTCTCAAGCAAGCTCTGGCGGCAGGAGTGCAGCCGTAGAACTCGGCTTAACCAAAGCAGCCAGGTATTACGCGTGTGCACATCTGTACCCCAGTCCAACCGTCGCCAGGTAGTGTAGGAAAGGCAATAAGGAGTGCCTGCGTTTTTATTGATGTGACCATACTTGAAGTTAATTGTTTGCACGCACAGAGACAATCACATGCTCAGGCCTGTACCAGCTTCGGGTCCACACTCACCTGGCATTAGTCATGCTTATGAGAACACTCAGAATTGCTTGGTACGGCTTACCATTTTACTGCTACTTAGTCCCGCACGCGCGCATGTGACAGATGTAGCTGTAACCAATTATCAAGCCTACAGGATATTGTGACAGCTTCGATGTATGTAATACGTGGCTCTCTCTCTCGCCCAAGCTCCCTTCCTCTCTGCCTCTCACCCCCTCCATCTCTGGAAGCCAACAGTAACAGTGACTGTTGGTATGCTTTGGCGTTGATTGTAGCAGCAGATGTCTGTGTTACCGGTGTGTATGGCTTCTCTGTTTCTCTCTCTCTGTGCAGTATGGGTTACATGCTTCCCGGTTGGCGACATCGGTTGTTATGATGATTTAATTCAAAAGACACATGTGCTGCCGTTCTGAATAGTTGTTTGGTTTCTTTTCTTGAATGCATGCATGCAGGGTTTTCTGCTTTGCAGACGGAACAATGAACGTTCCTTACGTAACCGACTGCAAGAAAGACATAGGGGTCGATGCGAGCCTTGTATGGGGCGCCCTTCAGTGCTCAAACATGGCTTACATGAGCGATGCGGAACTGAGGACATCCCTTGAGACACATGCAAAGCAAACCCCTCCCTACTGCCCTCACTTTACAGGGGTGAGAGCGAGTCACGCAATCAGTCATTCACTCTTGTTTTGTCTTCATTACTTCTCTCCTCCCCACAATGTGACAGACTGGCATGCTTGCTTTATTTGGGCTGAACACACACCTTGTTACATGCATCAGGTGCGCCGCTCATGCAGCGGCCCGCACTCCCTGCTTATTGTGGACACCTCAGAGGCTGTGTTTGTGGCGTTTCGAGGCACAGCGGACAACGGCGACTTGTTAACAGACATTCAAGCCTGGCAAAAACCGTTCAAGGCAATCAACGGCAGCGTTCACTTTGGCGTCTGCCAGCGTGTCAAACGCTTGCCAATTCGTTACTTAAAGGTCAGTCTCTTTTGCTACTGGCATCACGCGTGCATGTGTGGATTATGCAACCAACTTACCGCAAGAAAAGCAAGTGCATGTGATGCCAGCGACTAAACTGTCATAACGTGCATGTGTGAATTGTGCAGGAGCTCGTGCGCGGCACGCAGAAGCTCCTCGTGCTATGCGGCCACAGCCTGGGCGGAGCTGTTGCCCAGCTGGCCCTCGTTGCCATGTTTGATGACATGGAGGTTGTGACCGAGGCATTGAGCAAGAAACACCAGCAGATGCAACGATTGCCGCGAGAGGCTACAGACAGTGAGGCACATGAGATATGTGAGGCAGATGCGTTTCTGAAACAGCTTGAGGCGAGTCCTGCAAGCAACCCTGCTGCTGGAGGGAGAGACGCATTCATCCATCGCGCTCTGTCCATCACCTTTGGAGCACCTCTGGTCGGGGATCAGGAGTTTGCTGACTCGGTCAGAAGGCATGGCTTACAGAAGTGTTTCGTCAACCTGCTGAATAGACAGGATCCCATCCCACACCTGCTACGAAGCTTCCGCGCCCTTGCGTTTGCCGTCACGGGTGCTGCAAGCAATCGTTTGAGGCGCGCGCAAGATTTCCTGAGAGACCTGAATGGTGTGCTGCGTCCTATCTTTCGGAGCGAGATCCGCAGCGCTATTACCGAAGATGTTGTGCAACGGCTGCAGTCCAGATTGAACGCCGCGATGGAAGACCTGCAACAAGAAGGACCTCAGGACAAATGGTACGTACCCTTTGGCAGCCAATGGAGGTGCCAGTACAGCGATGTGAACCCCACCACAAGCACGTGCTGGTGGCTGTCACCACACCATCCCGAGTCGCGGATATTGCCGGACTTTCAGTACCTTCCTGATCACAGCTTGCAGGAGTACATGGTCGCCTTTCAGGGCTTTGGCTTAATGCTGCCATGCACGTGTTCTGCGCATGGAACCAGCTATCAAGGCACAGAGGCTCAGCAGGCCAGTGTGGAGTCTCCGCCTCCCCGCATCGATAAAGTGCAGCTGTGTGTAAAGTCCAACTCGCGTGGGGCGGACCTTCAGATTGAAGGGGAAAACCTTGGCGCGTTCGTCAACATTAAGTTGGCGAACGAATGGTCGGTATTGGATTGGCAGCTCGCGCGATGGCCAAAAGAACACAGCCTCATTCTCTCGTGTGAGGCTAAGGAAGAGGACGACTTTGCACTGTTGATGAAATTGTGGGGTGTGGCAAGTGGCAGCGACATGGATCGCCAGCAAGGCACTGGTCGTATGTGTGTGCGACTTGAGACTCTCTTCGGCTGCGCGTCGGGGGTTCTTGCAGCGAAGAAGATCATGGATACGGGAGGACTTGCTCCCATGCTGGAACGCATTCTTCAAGTGCTCGTTCTGCGCCTCAGTTTCTGCCAGGTACATCATGCCTATCGTTTGTTGCTTCCAGTCTCGTGGTTGACTTCAACAGACTGAGTGCTTCATATCAACAATGACCACGGTGGTACTTGTCACGGTGATGGTAGGACAGCAACGATGTGCTAGGAGGACCGCTGCAACAGCATTGGAGCGGGCTCGTGAGGCAAGCATCGCTGAGCGCGGTTGACGATGTGTTGAAAGCTATTGCAGGGCATCAGCCGCAAAACCAACCGCGAGACTTGTCGCAAGACGTTGCCAACTTGAAGGCGCTGATTGTCACCCCCGTGATATATGACATGGAGATCATGACATCGTTTTCTCAAGGGGGATCGCCCATCGCAGGTCAGAACATATCCCGAACATATCCCACACATATCGTGCATGCTGTGTGCTGCGCATCATACGGAAGATCAGTTGCAAAGGCACAACCGACTGCTTCTGTTGACAGTGCCGGGGTGGGCTCACGTCGTCCCAGTATATGCACTCGCTTATCTCTTCTTGTTGGTAATGAAGCTGGTGACCCCGAGCACATATAAAGATCGGTACCCTCCTTTCACAACAACTCTGAGAGTGTGCTGCTACGCCTTGGCGCCGGTAAACGGTTGTAACACAAGTTTGTGTAGGCATGTCAAGATTGCTGGACTTCAAGCAGATTATTTGCAGTGTCACCTATGTCGTTGCCCATCTGTATGCCCGACACAGCTGACAGCAGCTTTTTGCGTGCAGAAACATTATGTAAAGGTGTATGATGAGATTGACAATGTGCAAATGGTCAACTTCATCGCTAAGTATGGCCACGAGGTGGGTATCAAGTGCGGCCATAATGTCCAAGTATTGAGCAACCAGTTGCACTGGCCTCGGAGGTGGATGCTGCGATTGCCTGGACTCGAGAGTGCTGTTGCAAGGACACGGCTTGAAATTGCCAAGTACATCCAGTTTATCTCCGCAGCACATGCCATTGAAGACGCGATTGGTCGTACTGCCTACTTGGCTGTTTGCGGCCTCAAGAACGCCGGCAAGTCTACACTAGTGCAGATGCTTGCTAACCGTCTTGAGCCCGGCAAGGACATTATCGGTCCACACGGTCGTCATGCAACTACACAGCAGGTTGGTGATTCCCATCGCAGAAATTATTGTTGCTTACGGTTGGAACACCTGACGACAGTGTGAATCGCTGTGCATTGCAGATCACTGCATATCCAGTCCGCAAAGATTTTTGGCTGCTGGATTTTCCAGGGCTGGCTGACAGCTCCGATACTGAACAATTAGCAATGAGCAGCTTGCTGACGTTCTCTCAAGCAGCGACAATGTGGCTGTTTATTGTACCCGAGGATGCTGAGAAGAGCCCGAAAGCCCATGTACAGTTTGCAGAGTTCATGAAGGTTACCAATTGTCACGCAAGTGATGTTGTCATCCTTGTAAACAAGGTGCAGTCAATTGCAGTTTGTAACTTGCGCAGAGTTGAGTCTGTATACATGTGTGTGTGCTCATTGCTCTGACAATGTGTGCATCGTTTAGATTGACAAGCTGAATCAGCATGAGCTTGCCGAACAAGACTCTCTGAAAAAGATCAGAGACAGGCATGCAGCCAATCTTGGTATGACGAAGAATGTGCTGTTGACCTCTTTGGTGGAGCCGGCCAAGTTGGAGGTCGACCCATACAGGTCTGCAGTTGCGAGCTCTATTGCGACAGATTTTGAAGGCATCTGGAGGCTGCTGAGCACTAGGTTGCGGGAGTTAACGGGGCAAACACTAAAGTGACTGCACCCAGCTTGCACCCAGCCTGCCTCCAAACCCAAAAGGTGATACGGATTGTGTGCAGGGCGTCCCAGTGCAAGGTGTGGTTTCAGAGTGGAATGGCTGGTATGGGCTTAGGCATAGGCAAAGGCCGTGCATGTGCAAAACTGTCATGTTGCTGGTACCTTGTGTTGCACAAAGCTTTTGTACACATCTTGCGCTGAGAGAGCTTACTTACTAGTGAGTGCTGGTTAATGGGTTTGCATAGTGTGCATGGCATAACCCACAAGAGCGATGTTTCTCTTCAGCCATGCGCCAGCATTTACCTCATTCATGTTGCATGCATATACGCAGTGCACACATATGCATTAAGTAGAATATGTGCATAGGACGCTTGGTCAGGCGTTCCACGACGTACTGGACCTCTGCGCTCACAAGGCTCTGGCAGCGCGTGACCTTTCAAGGCGCAGGCTCCAGGGCTTCCTGGCGCTGTTCAGGCAACCGGTGGCTTGCGCGCTGCAGCGTGCCCAGGGTCTGGCAAAGCTGGAGCAAAGAGCGGCGGTCGTGGCAGCAGTGCCAAGCCAACGGCCCTTGCAGGCGACCCCGACGACTGCGGAAGCAGACACGGTGATGGCTGCTGCAGCGTAGATAGCCAGGCTGCCGTGTCAGTGGTGCAGTGGTTGTGGGGTGTTGGTAGGCACGGTCGTTAATACATGACCGCACACTGTCATGCTGTAATGGAGTGTCAGATATGCTTTGTAGTACACAACATGAGTACCCCTGGTAAGTCCCATGTGCCACTGCCTATGATGGGGTCTGCTGTATGTACATCAGGTGCTTACACAAGTTACAAGTTGTAACTTACAACTAGTAATAAGCCATAAGGCGAGCGATCAGAGCTATGCCCACTGTTGCATGCAGAAAAGAAACAGAAAAGAAACACACATGCGCCAGTAGCAGTACAACCGTTAGCGTAACGCATTACAGCTGCCAGTATCGCAGCTTACTACTGTACTTGCGCGAATTTGCATGGCGGAGGTCATGCGCATTGGTGCTTGCACTTCCACTTGTATATCACGCCCGCGAATGCCTGAAGCGAGAATCAAAACCGGACCTCCCTTGCGCGAATCAGTCGCACGTCCACCTTCGGCTGGCGCCGAGTCGGTCACCCCTCCGCGGGGATTGTTGTGTTGGTGCTGCGTCTTCACAGGCAGCCATGTAGCAGGCCGCCAAAAAGAAGGGATGGCGAAGCAGACACGCCGCTCACAACCCTCACTTACACGCGCAACGTATACGTAGTGCGACCATTGTTGCTGCTGCATGCTTAATACGGTGATGAGGCTGTTGTTGACTGTTCACAAGCTATGGCGTGATTGATTGCAACAAGATATCGTTACATTTAAGTATAACGAGCGAAATGTGCGTCTTAACAGTTTTCTTAATCAAAGTTGAGTTTCTTGCTAGCTGCACTCCGTCTTGCGTTGCTTTACAACTTTGTGCTCCCAAGCTTTCAGCACGTGTAGCTCTATAGGCTCCATCATGGGCCTTGCCACTACTTGCTATTATGATAATGGCAAGTAGTAGCCATGGCATGGCTTCTGATGCTGAGCGAATGGTACTCTTGGGTCTTACGTACAATATTTGTGTGTGGGGGGGGTGGGGAGTGGGGATGGGGGGAAGAGCTTTCCGTTGAAGCATATCTTAAGAACCGGCGTCCCATTGAAACTGCTCACACGAGAGATTTGTACAGCGCGTTCTGCCGTCGCACACGAAGTTAAACCCAGAGTACGCTCGCCATATCTGCACCACTCCCACCTCTGATGCGCTTGTCTCTATGTCTTTGAGTGGTAGTATGGTGTGGGTGCGGGTGGGGTGGGGTGGGGTGGGGGTGCCACCAAGCAAGCATCTCATATTTGCTTGTCTCTATGTCTTTGAGTGGTAGTATAAGATGCTTACGGTTCAAGTTGCCTTGTTGGCTTCTTTTTCGCATGTGCCATTCAAGCAGTGCCGTGTATACTTACTTCAGACATGCATTACGAATACCTCGCACAACACAGTGCGTAACACTTTACTTCCGGAACCACACAAGTAAATGGACGCGAAGAGTCCATTTCGCTAATATGTCTATTAACTGAATGAAGCATGTCGTGACGCATTCCTTATCTCTTGTTGCGATAGCATGTGGCATGAGATGCTCAATTGCAGCTAGCATGCAGGCAGGCGCGGAGTACAATTGCATGCATCAATATCGCAATGCCTCACATGGTGTAACACTATGCCTCCGCTACAACTTCGTAGCGAGTGTCGTTCATTGTCAAATAGGCAGTGCACCAACTTGATTCCTCAACAAGTCGGACCTAGACAATGATGAAACATTGACGCCAACCTACTCATGCAGCTCATAAACATTATGTTCACAATCAGCAGTATCGCGCCAAGAGCAGATGTGGATGCAGCTGTACAGCTCTTGTCGCTCTGCGCAGCAGATGGTAGTTGTGCATGCTGCTCCTGTTGACCACGAGGAGGTGAAGGGTACTGCTCCCGTAGATCAAGTTGGGTGGGGAAGGCGGGAGGTGGGAGCTAGGCCTCTGGAAAGGCACCGAACCAGGACTGTGCACGGGTGCTCCTTGAATCTCCCGTAGGTAGGGCAAGCTGTCAAAGTAGAAATGCTGGTGGCCATGGCGGTCCACGGTGTAAGGGGTCGCTTGAATTGCAGCGTACATCCTGTGGAGGACGCTCACAGTGACCTCCGTCAGACGGACCATGTCGCTCAACAAGGTGTCCCAGGCAACCAGCAGCTGCTCCACCATCTGCACGCAGGCTGCATTGGCCGCCGCAAAGTCTGCGTCGCTGCGAAAGTTCTCCCGCCTCGGCAACATCCTCTCTGCCGTTTCTAACAACGATTCCACCTCACTCCGCGCACGCGCCTGCAACAACAGGGTGCCATCCGTGTGAATGCGGGTGTTACTGTCGGGACGGCAGCGCAGGGGGTGATCTACGCATGCATGCGTCGGTGGACGAAGGTGTACATGTATAGGATGCAGGCATGCCGTGGTGCACGACGTCAGGCCGACGCTGATGTGAGTTTTGAGCCTATGATGGGGTGTCAACAGTGCAAGACGGGACTTGACCAGTCTGTACGATGAGTGTTGGAACAAATGTGACCCACCATCATTGTACGCAGGCGGAGCTGCGCGTTCTGTACAGTGACACTCCGCCTATTGCCGCCGGCGACCTCGCCATTCACCTGATTCAACTCCTGCTGGGCCGTACGCAGGCGCTCCTGCGCCGAAACCAGCACCAGCGTGAGGGCGTACTCGCCCCTGGTCGAAGCTGTGGATCTGGAGCCGTCCTGCGACCGCAGACGCTGCTGTGTCATTGTCACTGTTGCGCTTCCGCGTGGAGCAACTGCCGCCTGCGCATTAACACTGAAGCCTCCCCCTCCGCCGCGCCGATGCGCCATCGTTGGTGGGTTGCTTTGTCAGAGATCCCAAGCGCTTGAACTGCATATGCACATCACATGCGGGTGAGGTTGCTGTAGACACGGCATCACAACAGCATCGCGCTGCAAGGGTGGTGGAGAACACAACTGCTCCGCACATGGGTGTGTATCATGCGTGCAGTCAACCTTAACCTAGGGTGCAGCTTTACATACCGACGCACACACAAACCCTTACGCGCTCACGCAGCGCCACTGGCAGGGACAGTGTCGCTGGTGGTAGTGATGTGCGTGTGTTTGATCACCAGCTGGCGACCTACAGACATCTGAGAGAGAGTGAGAGAGAGAGAGAGAGAGAGAGAGACTGACTGACTGACTGACCTGTAGGAGCTTGCCCGCATCCAGCTTGCCACTAACCCTCGTCCGCCGCCGAACTCTCCGCCGCGAAAGCCACGCGGCAACCTGTGCGCACGCCAGGAGAGAAGGTGTTGAAACTACTTCGTGCACGCAATGCGCAATTGGCAGCGCAGCGATGCCGATGTAGTCTCGCGCTTTTGATATCTTCTTTCTCGTCTTTCTATCGCGGATCGCGGAGGCCGCGATGTGCTGTTTCTATGACGTGTATCAAGCAGGACGCGTCAATCAATGCATTGCCTTGATGGTCAGGCCTTTCAGCGGCACGGCACGTGCCAATGGCCGAGGCCTGGCAGCGAATGGTGTAGGCATCATCTTCGTCGCGGACTCCTGACGACTGCCGTCCACCTGGTCGTCGTCGTCTGCGGCATTGCAGCGAGGGCGGTCGGCGGAGAACACCCTGCTGGCGGGTGCTTTGGAGAAGTGGCAGGCGACCTGCGCAGCTTGGGTTGGAGCTTGCTGGGCTTGCTACTTTACGGTGGGCGGCTTTGCAGCCATCATGCAGCGCGACGTCTGGGAGCTCAGCCCTCTACTCCAACCCTTGCCCAGCCATAGAGAGGACTTCAACCAAATTGCGGAAGAGTGCTCGAGGGAGCTGGAAACTGGCAGGCACAAGGAGACGGTTGAGATGGTGCACGCCAAGTTCCACCGGCTAAAGGTAAGGCACAGTTTGCACAAGACATGCATGCAGCGACATTGAACACCTATGCTTCAGCGATCAGATCTTGGCCAACACATCGTGCTTCCATTAGAACAAATGGTCGTTGTCCTTACATCTGTCCTCAAGGCCTAGGCTTGTATATGACGGAAGGGCGAGCCCTATTCTTACTCACAGGCCCGCACTTACCTGATGTAGCTTACAATGTGAAAGTCAGAAAATGAAAAGGAGCAGTGCCTTGACAAGCACCGTGCGCGGTGTCCTGACTGACAGCTGACCGAGGGTCGTGCTGTACATGGTGCATGTGTGTGTCTCTGCAGTCATGTTGACTTACTGCTTCTTCTTTTGTTTGTGCGTGTGCTCAGATGGACATGTCGGAAGCTCTTGATGCTGCGGCAGCCAGCCTTTGCAAAGTCTGTCCCAGACGGGAGCAATTCGAAACGACGGCCCAGTTTGAGCGTGCGCAGCAATTATACCTGATGGTTGTAGATCATCATCACTCATACTATGAACGGAATCTACTGTTCATAAAAGAGGTGATCTCTCTCTCTCTCTCTCTGTCTCTGTCTCTCTCTCTGTCTCTGTCTCTCTCTCTCTCTCTCTCTCTCTCTCTCTCTCTCTCTCTCTCTCTCTCTCTCTCTCTCTCTCTCTCTCTCTCTCTCTCTCTCTCTCTCTCNCTCTCTCTCTCTCTCTCTCTCTCTCTCTCTCTCTCTCTCTCTCTCTCTCTCTCTCTCTCTCTCTCTCTCTCTCTCTCTCTCTCTCTCTCTCTCTCTGCGCGCGCGCGCACGTGCGCCCGTGTGTGAGAGCGTGAGGGGCCAGTTGTCAGCAGTTACAGATGCAAGCGCTTGTGTGTGTGGCCACCCTTAACCTCTCTGCCTCTGAGCAGGTGTTGTCCAAGCTCGTGGACCTGCTGCACAAGGGATTTAAACGTTTGAAGGAACGAGTGACTGACCTGTGCCAATGGATCAGAACCAAAGTGCAGCAGCTGTTTGGCGTTGAGCCTGTTACAATGCTGTAAGTGATGTGTAGATTATGTGCAATGCGGTGTATGGTACGCAGGTGTAGATACTTATCAACTGGCTCTAGCCCAGGCTGGCAAAGCATGACTGTCAGCGATAGCTGCCAATTGTCAAGCATCATGTCGCTGTAAAGCAGCATGCTGCTCAAACCAGTGTGTATATTGTGCTGAACAAGCTCAGCATGTGTAATGCACGAAGCCGTAATTGCGTCATCAAACATGCAGAGTCTCAGTCACCAGTGAGCATCATCTCAGTGTTGCGTAAGTACATCTTTGCACAAAATAACACCAAAGAGTGCACATGCTGATGCTATGCTCATGCATGCGGGCTGGCTCAAGCCCCTGGTACATGATATATGCGATGCATCAAATTGTGACATGCATGAGAGTATGAGACATGCAACACGTGCAACACAAGCAACTCACCACACCACCAAGTGCTCATTTATACCACCGGGCTGTTCACCTACTTACTACTTACCTACCTTTATTGCCAACCCAACCCCGTTATACATGCATGCATGTAGGTGTTACTCGCAATGACGTGTACATACAATGCGCGAGGGATATGCTCATGCATAGTGATAATCACCGTCCCACAATACCACCAACATTCAATACTGCCACATAGTTCACCACCGGGCTACTCTACCTAGCCTAACTCACCACCTACTATTGCTAACACCCCGTTAGCCATGCAAGCATGCATACATGCGCAGTCACCTGCGGCACGGCTGTGTTATGCTACGCTATGGTGTGCAACCCCGCACACTTACTTGCATCCAAGGTAAACTTGTAGCATAGCCTTAGCAACCACAACCATAGAGCCCATGCACTCAACCCCGTGTTCACCCGCTACGGAAGCGCATGCTGTACACAACAAACGTCACAAATTCCAGATCCTGCACATGTCTTGTGCCGCATCTAGCAAAGCAAAGACTTGCCGGGCAATTTGGTTTATGCGTCATGCTTTGCTGCATGTCACTGCAATTGCCTTGCTGTTGTAACTCACAATCTGAGATATAAGACATGTGCCCACCACCCGCTGACTTTTGGGTGTATTGTTCTGGCAGTGTGTTGATGCATTTGATGTGCGTACGTGCTTTTGCCCAGGCAATCAACTTGTAAACATAACACTGCATGCAACAGCCAGCGCAACTCGAAGCGCATCTCAATGCAACAACCAAATGCATGCCCTCGTCATTCGGCACAACAAAGTTTTTGCACTTGTAAACCAGTACCCCTAATGGCTTTCGCTGTAGCTGTATGTGCCAGTGCATCGGCAACAAAAGTTTTTACTCTGCTGTGACAGCAACTTCTTCATCGCACAACCGCTGACCTGCAAACTTGTATCTATGTACAAACATGTACAGAACATTCGCGTTTAGCTATTGCCTCTGGTACTGAGCCCCATGTGATGTGCTGCAGAGCCAACAACATCATTGCAACGGGGTTGGTCTCAGACCAGGCGCCGTATCTCCGCTATTAGCTGAACAACCTGCAAGACAATCGACACGCCTGCCGCAACTGCCTGCAGCAACTGTACATTGCCCGCCGCGACCTGACCAGGCAAGGCAAGTATTACGCTTGTTGGCATACAGGTGCAGCATGCGCAGTCTACAGTGCCCTCAAGTAATTCTGACTGGGGGTTGATACACAAGGACACACGCGTGCAGAGAGAGAGAGAGAGAGAGAGAGAGAGAGAGAGAGAGAGAGAGCACCTTTTGCAAGAAGTTGAGCATTTTGTCCCACATATTCACGTTTGCGTCGACCGCTCTGAGGAACCCATCGTGGGCTGCCGCAAATTGGGCGTCAGAGCTGAAATCTGTTCGTACGGGGGTGGCCTTGCACAGGGAGTCCTCCACGGAGTTGATAGTTGCCATAACTCTCAGCTGCGTGCGCACAAGTAAGTAAGAGCAAGCATACAGCTACAACTCTGCGTGCAGATGACGCATGCAGAAAAGGGCAACCAAGTGCTGCCTTTGCACGGCTTGCAACTGCTTGCGACCAGTTGAATCATACATATATTTATGACGAAAATACGATTACTATTATGCGCACACAGTCACATACACATATGTACGAAAAGACAAATGCAAATTATGCTCCATACGACAGGTGTCTGCACCTTGCTGCATCGCCAACACCATAAGGGGCAGATCGCCCATAGTATATGGCTGTGTATCAATCCTTCACACACACACACACACTACAAAATATTAGCCCTTTTAAGACGTCTTATGTGCAGTGATTGTCATCTAATGTTCAGTTGGAAACGTCTGAACTAGCAGCATGCATGTAGTGTAAGTTGTTTACATCTTAAACAACTTCTTAACATCACACGCTTGCATCTTACATAACCTCAATGCAACAATGCTTCATGAGGTGTGAGTGTGACTGTAAGACTCTGCAGCTGAAATTCAGCTGCACGTACAGCTGAAAGTAAGTTGCATCTTGAAATCAAGACACATGCGTCCCAATGCGCACACACCTTACACATGGTGATAATCACTGGCTGACTATCAGTTGCAATGGTTGTACTTTAGGCCCTCAAGTAGCGCGGTGCCGTGTGCTTGGCTATAGCAACATGGAATGCAACGCACTGGTTGTATGCCTACCACTTCCGCAGATGCAACTGAGTGTGCAACAAGCTACTTTGGTTAAAGAATGTCGCATCGATGCACAGTCCAAGGCTAGCAGCACCAACGCTCTCTAGACTACCAGAACATGCTTAGCCTAAGCTCGGAGCCGACAAAGATTGCGATGCCGGGCCTGTCCAGAGCTGCAGGGACGGTGAGGGCTGGGGCTTTGAGGGCGGAAGGGGCTGGGCATAAAACGTGAGGGCTGCAGGGGCTGGGGCGGAGGGCATGCAAGAGCTTGGGTGCTGCGCGTCGTGGGGAGCGGCGCAGCAGGGCAGGAACTGGAGGGGCGGTGAGAGCTGGAGGGTGGAAGGTAGGAGGCTGAATCATGCAGCACAGTGCAGACCGCTGGATGGCGGAGGGGGCGTTAGGGGCTGAGAGAAGCCATGCAATAAAGCGGACCCAACATGCTGGCCTGCGGCTACTGGCTGGAACCTCTGCACACGCATGCATGGAATGAAAAAAACGGTGCTCTCACTGCGCTGGATGTCGCGTCACCCACTCATGTCGCGTCACCCACTCATCGTCCTCCTGTAGCTCTGCAACAATTGCATGTTAGCGTGCGCTATGCCTTGGCAGTTGTTGACATGACGTCACTGTACATGCAAATGCTCAGCATTAATATTGCACTCACCTATATCACTGGGTGCCTCCTCCAGGTCTGCACATATCGAATTAGTCATTTGTTGGCAGCTTTTCGTTGCGAGCTCATGTAAGAAGCAAGCAAGCTTGCAGCGGCAAACACACCTGAATCGCTTAGCCGCTCTTCCTCAACGCCGGCAAGTGCTGTGTCTGCACCAGCTCCGATACTGTATTGCTTGCGAGCCTCGCGTAAGGTAGCTTCACGCACACCTCGCGTCATAACTTCACGTCTCGGAGAGGGAGGAGGATCAGGGTCTGCAATCTCCACGCGCACCGACTTCACAAATGAAGCTCGGTTTGCAACTTCTTTTTCAAGGACCATGAGCGTGTCCGGATGCTTAACACCCAGGGGAACGAAGAACACCTGGCCGACGATGCGATTGGCCTCAATATACGGCTCATCATCTTGCCTAAAAAATTTCTGCCTTTCGACCCAAAACCGCCCCGTGTCTGTTGTAGCTTGAACACCGTTCTCAAACGGCTTCTTGAACCACTTTACCCTGCACAATACCAGCTACAACAACAGCACATCAGCACGCGCACGCGTACACACACGTGCGCGTGTGCAACACGTCATGTATCAAAGTTGGTTTCTCATATGTTGACTATTGTGACGACATGTGAGCAACATAGCCTAGCACGGTGATAGCTTACCTCAGTTCCGATAAAGGGGATAGCAAGAATCTCCAGCACCAGGCCCCAATAGGGTAGCGTCGCCCACTCGGCATGTCGATCTCCTTTGTGGCCCCGGAACTCACTGCGAAAGCCCGCTTCCACGCCGCAATCAAAGGTTAATTTGCCACGATCGAAGCGCGCGATGCGGTAGTGCTTGCCCTGGTAGTTCATGTGGGTGTACGCTTGACAGCTAGCAGGGCAGCCAATGAATAATGCACATGATGTGCGATCAAAGCCTTGAACATCTTCCGGATACTGCATAAGGAATGTATCTGGGTCGAGATGTTGCAACTCCGGAGGGGTGCGCTTAGCTTTGCCGTGAGTACGCCGCAACTTGCGCCTCTTGTGTTCCCTGTCCTCGTTAACAGAGTCTAGCATACTGCACACGGCCAAGCAATATTCAGCCAGTAACCACCAAACACAACATTGTGCAATGCACTGGATGAGTGGGTTGTGTACTTACTCATGAAGCGTCTCAACGTCCTTGTTGTTGTTCTTGACGTATAGGTTAATCATACCAACTTCCTGCTCTGTTAGATTGCGTCGGCTTGGCGCACCCAACAACTCCGGAGTGTCGTGCAAAGGATCAACAAGAGTAACGCCAGCAAAGGGCCAGACCAACCTCAACGCCTTTGAGCCACACATATTAATCTCCTCCAGCTCTTGCGACACAACAATGCTTGCTTCTGGAGCCTTGCGACTCGTGGCCTGCTTGCGGATGTGTTGCATACGGCGTTCAGCCCCAAACATCCATGTACCCCGTACAGGTCCGCAACGGCGTAGCTGCTGCGTTGAGTGCAGCACAAGATGAGTAGAAATAGTAAAGACAGATCTAGGGAAGTCTCGTTCAAGTAAGCACAACGCTTCCAACAAGTCCAGTTCCATGCCATCCAGTGCCGCTTGGCTCTTGGGTATCCATGGTGCGCTAATGCATGCTAGCGCATCGCAGAATTTTGTCAGCGTGTCGCGCTGCCTCGGTTGAAGCTTTCCAGTAATGACAGCTGGCAGCAGTATTGTACCTGCACGACTGAGCGCGTGAGTGCACGTGCATGCACATTAAAAAGCAGCGTCTAATAGCATGTACACATGAGCGAAAGCTCGCATGAGTGCGTGTATGGTAGCGCGAGACAGAAAGCGAGACTGGCACAACACGTGCGCACGTGTCACGCGTGCGCACGCGTAGTGACTCAGTGACAGCTCGCATGAGTGCATGTATGTGTGGTAGTGAGAAAGAGAAAGAGAGAGTCTGACACAGCACATGCACGCGTGTGACAGTTCGCGTGCGTGCATGTGCGGGGAAGGAGGGAGAGAGAGAGAGTCTGGCACAGCACATGCGCACGCATGACAGCTCGCATGTGTGCATGTTCGGCGATGGAGACAGAGGGGGTCTGGTACAGCATATGCACANGCAGAGAGAGAGAGAGAGAGAGAGAGAGAGAGAGAGAGAGAGAGAGAGAGAGAGGATATGTGTGTGTGCAGAGAGTAGTATGTCAGCTGAGCATGCACAAACATGGCTGAAGTCTTACCTATATTGTGCAAGTCGTGAGTCTTGGCTTTGTACCTGCCCCCGCCTGTCAGTGTGCCAGCTAAGGAGCTACCACCAAAGTGCGATGGATAGCGCATGGGCCTCCATGTCCTGCGTATGTCATCGATCTCATCCGCCATGAACACGTATGGCGCAGGTGGCTTCGTGACATATTCTTTCCCCTTTTTGTTGGTTTTCATAATCGGCCACAATTCCTCATGAATTCCTTGCTCCATAAGATCGTACCTGCAAGCCACACATGAGCATGCATAGTCATGTACACGGCACAAAGAGTGTAAGGGAGCTGCATCAATGTAATAACCTCAACTTGCCTGTCTTTAACGTCGTCTCCTTTCTTCCCTGTAAGACACATGACAATGCGCTTGATTGCGTTTGACACACAATGCATGTGATCGACTAGATGTCCAGGGACTTGTGCCCAATATGGCAGCGCAGTAAATGGAGATACACCCTTGACTCCAGTCTCCCGAGCAGGGTCCCGATGTGCAGGCCCTTCATGTGCTGCAGCTTCACGTGCAGCACGTTGAACAAACTCTTGCGTTATCGGCGCTGGTGGTGGCTGCAGCTCGTGACTGCCCCACTCCATGCTGGTTCGGAAAGGGTGGTTGAGGGGTATCAACTGACGGTGCTTGCAGAAGACGCACTTCCTTAGCCATGGCATGTACTCCCCCTTGAAGTAGGGCCCGCATATGACACATGCAACTTGTCTTCCAGTTTGCCGATTAGCTACTTTTCCATACCCTGGGTAGTCATGCAAGCATGCTATAAGCATAGCCTTCACGCGAAATTGCGACGGTAGATGGGCAGGCGAGTTAACATCCACAACTTCAACACCGCGATGCCATAACACCAACAGCTCTTGTACCAGCGGAAGTAAATACGTTTGTAGAACTTGCGGCTCAGCAGGACCTACACACGCATGTGTATCAATGCATATATGAAGCAAAGCACATTTGCATATCCATTTTACTGCTGCCGAAGTGCTTACCCGGGATGACACCAATGGTCCACATGTACTCTGTCTTGAAAGTCAGCCACGGAGGAAGGTTGTAGCAGAAAACTGTCAAGGGCCAGACCGTGTACGAGCTCTGCGCTGATGGTCCTCGCTTGAAGGGGTTAACCCCATCAGTCGTGAATCCAAGCCTCAGATGACGTGGGTCCTCACGAAACTCAGCATAGCTTGCCTCAAGCTCAAACCACGTTGGGGAGTCATGAATGCTACGCATCCACTCATCAGCAGAACGGTTTGTGGCATGCGCAGTCAGCTTGCTGGAAAAGTCTTGCAAGCGAAAGGCTCGCTTGATGCACGGAATTAATGGCAGATAGTGGAACACTTTCTTGGGCGTCAGGACACTTGAACGCGACGATTGTGCTTTGTACCTGGCAAGCGTTAAGGAGTTAAGCAAGTGGTTGCATTTGCCAGCCAGAAGGGTGAGATACATACGCAGTAGTTTGGTTTGCAAGCTCTACATGCACTCTCCGCCATGGCATATAGCACTTGCCTTGATGAAAGGAAGCTGGGGCAGTGTTGTGTGTCTGCGTGCGCTCCCCAAAAAAGCGTGCAGTCATTCTCACATACATCAATGCGTTGTGCCGGCAGTCCCATATGACGGAGGACACGCAGAAGGTGATGCTTATTATGAGGCAACTTGTTGCCATGTGGTAGCATGCGCTCATGCAGCAGTGCGGATAGGCGATCAAGATCAGCTGCACTGGAAGTGCCCTTCACTTTGAAGTCCAACAACAGTAAAGCAGCCATCTCGACTGTCAAGTCACTACCTGGAAACAGCGCCTCTTGCTGCATGTGCGATAGATCCTCGCAAAACGTGTCCACATCTGCCTCCCTTGCTTCAACCTCATCTAGGAAGTCAAGTTCATTGACCTCCACTCCACCACTGTTTTCACTAATGTCAGAAGTTGCATGTTCAACGTCCGTTTCAACCGCTTCAGCAATCATGCTGCGCAACAGGGAAAATGTGTTGATAGATAGAGAGGGAGGGTCTGGGTTGGAAAACTGCGGTTTATCACCAACAATCACGCACAATACCTGTCTACCCACGAACTTGTGGGCAGCGCTGCTGGCTCTTCTTCCCATGTGTTGCTGGAAACATCCGCTGCGTGATGCTGCACGGTCTCTTGTACATTCACCTCGACAGTAGCCGCGGGCGCATTGTATACTTCCACATTGTAGCTTGCCTGCCATGCACGTGTAAGCCTCTGGGTTCTATGTGTTTTGTACACTTATGCAGTCATTTCAACAAACACTGTGCGCGCGCGCTCGCGATGGCATTGTGTGTCGCACAATTAGCTCGCACCAGCCACATGTCATAACTTAATGGATTGGTGCTGCCTTACCTGGTGATGCACCTGCTGGTGTTGCCCGCCAGCACTGACATGGTTGGACTGCGGTACACAATCTTAAGGAGGATCTCAAGGAGGTTCAATGCGTGCCAATGCTGTGTTCTGATGAAATAGACATAATCTATTGCATACACGATGCTGGCACAATCTGCAGTGCAACAGCAGCAACGCTTACCATGCGTCCATACTTCTGAAAATGTCGAGTTTGTGTGCGCACGTTGACTGGTGTCGGCTGAAGCCCTTGACAAATGTTGCAAGCGCAGTACACTTCATCATGCTTGCAGTCGCGACGGAAAGGTTGCATGCTTGCAATGTCTTTGGCGCACAGCTCTGGCATGCACACGTGAGTTATAGTAGATGAGACGCTTGCTCCTTGCCATGCATTCAGACGTATATTATGTGGTTGCTACATGCGCGCAGCAGCAGTGCAACAACGCAGCTCTTAAGAGCCTTGCAAGCAGCTGGCATCGGCTGTGTGGGCCTTGAAACAGCACATATGGCTGTACATTATTACATGCATGTGCTGTCTAGGTACTACTGAGATAGCATGCCTGCACAGCAACAAACCACTGAGCGCTGCGGCTGTGTGGGCCTTGAATAGCACATAGGGCTGTAAATTATGACACACATGTGCTGTCTAGGAATTCTGAGATGACATGGCTGCATAGCAACAAACTACAGAGCAATTGCTGCGCTGCTTGCTGTCCAACGGCAAGGTGCGCTCAGCAGTTTGCAAACTGCTGAGCATCTAGTGGTTAGACTGGGCTGCATAGCAAACACTTATCTTCTGAGGCAGCAGCAGACTCAACAACCCAGCTGCAACTTTGCTGCGTTGACCTTCTCCCAGCTCCCGCCGCCGCCCGCGACCTCCGCCGCTGCTAGGTTAGCGACCTGCTGAGTAAACCCTAAGTTAAGCAACAATGCAATTCATGGCAGCTGTAGCTCACTGCAATTTAATGGCAGCCTGCCCAGAACGGAGGGCTCAGCTGCAGCGCTAAGTATAAAGGCAGCTGGTCTCCGTCCATGCAAGGAGCTGCAGTTGCTTTGCGCGGGGTTGGTGTTGCCGGTGGTGAGAGGTGTTAGCCGGCAGCATGGCTCAGCGCATGAGCCTGGAGGAAGCTAGATTCGTTGTCGCAAACGTCAGCAAGTTGTCCAGCAGCTTGTCGCCTAGCAAGCTAGAGAGTGCTAAGCGGCTTCTAGAGGAAGAGGAGCGCAGCAAGCAAGAAAGAGCCCGCTTTCAGCAAACTGACATGCACTTCAGGCAGGGCTGCCCCAGCTACACTCCTGCGCGCCCGCCAGTAACTGCTGGCGCAACAGCCATGCCGCCTGCAGCTGCACGCAAGCATAAAAGCCACCAATCAGGTACTGGTACTGTTGCTTGGTTGAAACGCAACTTGCTGGTTGTGCAATGTACAGCATAACCATTGTGCTTTCACATGCTGCTTGTTGCTTAGCGTTCATTGCTATGGTCACATTGTGAGTGCAGTGCATGCATGCACGCATCCATGTGACATTAGCTATAGCAGTGCACAGCATTACCATTGTGCTTTCACATGCTTGTTGCTTAGCGTTCATTGCTACTGTCACATGGATGCGTGCATGCATGTGACAATATGAACGCATTACTCAAGCAGATGAGCCAGCTGCAAGCAACCACGTCGTGAACGCAAATGCTTGGGGCCAGCTTGACCAGGTAAGTGGCAAGCTTCTGACCTGTTGCAGGCTGGTGCTCAGTGTTCTGGCAAACCAACTCCTATGGTCAATGGCATGCAGAAGCGGACAGCCATTGCGCAGATGCTTGCAACTGCTCAGCCACACACATCGATTGCTGAGTGCGGAGAGCAAGTGTACGAGAGCGCTATGAGGGTGAGCACTGGTCAAGTGTGCGTGAAAGTACAACCACCAGTTGCTATTATGTTTATCACTTGTTGCTTGCGTGCAGGCTAGATGCAGAGCGTTCCGGGACGCGTTTCTCAAATCAGGAACTCGTTTGTCACAGCAAAGTGGGGGACTGGTGGAAGTAATTCTCAGGTAGACATATGCAACTGCAAAGGCTGTAACGCTTTATCTTGCTCCGAGTCAGTCCTTTTGAGTCAGTCCTTGCTTTCCAACTTGCAGGGTCTTGGAAGCAGAGTTCCCTGAGTATGATCAGGAGAAACTGAAAATCTACTTTCGTGGGTCTATGACAAATCGAGACCATTACAGAAAGCGCAAGGTGAGTCTTGCAGTCTTGCAATGGAGGTTGTGGATCTTACATACGGCAGAGCAACGCCTGATTGCAACGTTACTTTGAGCCTCATGTGTGCTGATCATGAGCATGCATTGCTTGTGCCTTGCAGTCTCCAGGTTATGTGGTGAAGAAGCGCGAGAAGGACACAACCCCAAGCACAGCCACCACGCCACCAACACGCGAGGAGCATTCAACTCAGCACGCAGCGGCAGCCAAGCCAACAGGACCGAAGCGGCAGCAGCAGAAGCATGCAACTCAGCAAGAAACACCAAGTCAAGCTCAGGTACTTTAGCATGCAACGTTGCTTGTGATTAGGCTGCAACCCCCTCGGGCAACATTAATACTTAACGGTCACGCAACGTTAAGTGACAGAGTGAATGTTTGCGCTGAAGGTGATTGGTTGACGGTTACATGTGGCTCATATAGGATCCGGAGCCTCCTGCAGCTGAAAAAGTGCGCCCATCCAAAAGGCGGGCAGTCGCTAAGGACTCAATGAGAGCTGCTGGCACCGGCTCACCGAGGCCAGCATGTGATGGTGCAATGCATCAGCCACATAGCCCATCCGACAGTTTGGACGAGGAGCTACTTGATGTAGGTGTAACAAACCGCTTGTGCTACTTGCAATCACTGTTGCGTCACTTGTACTCACTCTGTGAGTGACTACAAGTATTGAGAATAGGCGTTAGCAATACCTCTCCTTATTACAGGTGGCGGCAAAAGCTCACGGTGCGCAGCGTGAGCATGCTGAGAAAGTACATCTGTGGCTTAAGACCGGACAAAAACCCGTGGCTATCGCACGCCGTTGTACGGACGCACTGAGCGCAAGCGTTCACAATCACAAGCTTGCTAAAGGTACGCTTGCTTGAGGTTGCTCGTTTCTCCATCTGCGAGCTGAGCTGAGTTGTATGCTTCAAGCACTCGAGTTCCTTGTTTGCTGAAACCGTTGGCACATATTGCAGGAGAAGTGGCCGTATGGCTTGATGAAGTGTTGCAGGCGAGTGCGAAGCTCCCGATCAAGCTTGGTGATTGGTGGAAGTTAAAGGAAGTGGAGCTGGGCAGTCGCATCGCATGGCCGCTCCCTTGCATTGGTAAGTGGTTGCATGCAACCAAGCACTACTTGCAAGTCATGCTCTGATGGATATGTGTGTCTAACATGCTTGCACATTGCAGCGCCGTTGAACATGCAACCAAGCACTACTTGCAAGTCATGCTCTGATGGATATGTGTGTCTAACATGCTTGCACATTGCAGCGCCGTTGTACATGCAACCAAGCACTACTTGCAAGTCATGCTCTGATGGATATGTGCGTCTAACATGCTTGCACATTGCAGCGCCGTTGAACATGCAACCAAGCACTACTTGCAAGTCATGCTCTGATGGATATGTGTGTCTAACATGCTTGCACATTGCAGCGCCGTTGAACATGGTGCGTCATGCGGCATGTGACGGTGCGGGCTGCTCGGCTTGCGAGCAAGGGTTTAAGGAGAAAAGCAAAAGCGTCCAGCGAGGCCCTGGCAGTGCGCGGGGCCGCTCTCGTAGGTAGGTGCACAGCTCTGGAGGGTAGCATGCAGCACTAGTTCTACTTGCAGCGCATTGCTGGCTTAGAATAGCAGACAGCAGCTCGAGAGACATTGTAGTAGAAGTCAGCATTGATTCGCTGACATGTAACGTGGTTGTCATGGGTTGTGGTGTGCATAGCAGCTCCCCATGCATGACTGCAAATGTACGCGTCTCACATTCAGTGCCATGCTATAGTGCATGCGACAAGCCTATGACCTACGTTCACGCATTGTTGTCTCAAATCAGCATGCTGGCAGCACGTATCAAACTGGAACGACTTGGACTCACACGATGCAGTCTCACAATCAGCATGCATCGCGTGTGTTCAAGCTGCATGCTGGCGTAAACACATACACATGTATTTGGAAATGCGATTGCCAAGTCAGTCTTTTACATCTTACAACCAAGCAAGCATAGCTCATTATAAGTAGCTACTTGCAGCCGCTTACAACTTATCTCAAGCCATATGGAGCTGAGTTTCAGCTGCTCCAGCGCGTACCTCCTTTGTCGTGTGATGCGTTAACATCAAACAGCAATGTTGTGCTTTAAGATGGACAATNCACACACACACACACACACACACACACACACACACACACACACACACACACACACACACACACACACACACACACACACACACACACACACACACACACACACACACACACACACACACACACACACACACACACACACACACACACACACACACACACACACACACACACTGAACGCATGGGCTTGAAAGGCTGAAGGGCTCGCAAGTACTGTGAGATAGCGTCAGTCAATGTCTGTCAACTGTGTCTCATGTTAGTGCCGCAGCATGCTAACCGTGCATAAACACAGCGTCTACATGGTGCAGTGATGGCCTATAGCTGTTGCAATGTGCCACCTGCCTTGCTGCAGCTGCAGCTGCAGCTGCCTTGCAAATGCATGTGCTCGCGTGCACTTCACTCACCCCGGTCTCTTGTATGTTCGCTCGCACCCTCTCTAGTGTGGCCTGGTCCTGGTCGTTTTCCAGCTCCCTGACGTTCTCCCGCATGACGTTCTTGACCTCCTCCCTGGCGTCATTCAGCGGGCTGCAGAGGGCGTCGACAACGCCCTCGGTGTGTGCCATGACCACGGCGGCGCAGCCGCCGCTCTGCAGGACCACACACATGCACAGGCGCACCCATTGAGCATCGACGGCTTGTTGGAGAAGCAACAGCAAAGCATCTGCTGCGTGCTGCACGCATGCGCGCTCTCGTCAATGGGAAGCACGCTTGTACACACCCTACCTCTGGCCCAAGCGGGCGCCCTCAGCCTTGCTTGACGACAACCCCGGCACCCCTTCGCCAACCCCTCGCCCACCCACCTCCGCGAAGCAGCGGTGCGGTCGTCTTGCCACGCGTCGGGCTGCTAGTCGTCGTGCCCCTGCTTTCGTTTTGGCCTTCTAGAGGCTGCAGCGCTGTTGGTGATTGAACCGACGCGTGCCCAACCCCTGCGAGCCACGGTGATTGGTACGAAGGCTGGAACAGCTGGTACTGCAGGCCTATGCACGGCGCCGTCCGAGCCCAAATGGCGCGGGCAGTTTGACGGGTTCACCAGTGAGGTTGCGTGCACGCGGTCGGTTGCAGATTGCATCTGCATAACAATATAGACCTAAAACTTGCACGATACCTTGCTTTACAATAAGTATAAACAGTGTAGCCTACTGTATCGGCGTAACAACATGGCGTAAGTCACGTGCGCAGTGGTGATTGTTGTGTTTTGTGCTGCGCCTCTAGACGTGGCCATGTGGGCTGCCAAGTAAAGAAGGATGGCGAGGCTCCCCAACCCTAGCCCACGCGCGCAGCGTATTGCTATCATCGCTGATACTGCATGGTTGATGATGGTAGTGGGGATGCTGTTGACTAACGATAATCAGTAATGATATGGTTGATAACAACCGCAAAGAAGTTACACACAGTTATGACGAATATAATGCCACTGCACACTTTTTGTTGCTTTATTTGATTTAGATTTAACTTTAAATTCTTTGCTAGCAGCACCTGTAGAAAGGGGGGTGCTACCGCCCCCTTAAATCCCTACCCCAACCCTACCACCAGCCACGTTGCGGCCCCCACACCGCCGCCGCCGCTGCCGGGGCAGCTGCCAGAGCAAAAGATGCTCTGACTATGGCGGCCGCTGCATGAGCAGCGCCGCCATTAAGCTGATATCCATGTGACACATGAGTCTCACATCGATCTCAAAGTTAGCAATAAGCTAACATTACATTCAGGCCATAAAGGCCCTAATACGGCTCAATTGGCTGTTTATTACCCGTTGGGACCCTTAATTCCAACTAGATAAGGGCGGAAACCGCATAGCGGTAGCACCCCGTTGCATTCCCCCCACTTAGGTTTCAATGTCCTCATTGAAGGGCTAGCAAGGCCCCACCGTGAGCACCGAAAACCTGAGTAGAAGGAGAACCAGGGCCGAAGCGGTAAAGATGTCTGCCAGCATCCTTTTACCGTCCGCGTGCGGTCACATCACTCCAGCACGCTTGAAGATTCTCTTGGCAGTTGGTAAAATTCCTTGTCGGGTACTAGAGGTAGTGCTGCTTATACAATTCCTTGAATGAGGTCAAGATGATTCCACTATTGAGTGAGGTGTACGCATGCGGCAACTCGTGGATACCACACTCTGATGCGGACTACACAACATGCACCCACGCAACCACAATCACATTAAGTGACAAGCAATGCACGTGTGCATACACTGCATTCTCTCACGTGTAGATGTGTGTTGGCCGGGGCGGTGACGTGATGTTGTCACATCAAGCCACAACCTTTGAAGAGCAAGTCTCGAGCATAAGATCAACATCCGTACATCTTAATTCCAAGTCTTTCAGTTCTCACCTACTGTGTCGTCAATGTATAGAGATTAAGTCTTTAGCCCTTATAGTCAAGTGACACATTTTCAGTTGTAAGATAACGGCTAGTTTACGAAATGACCTAGTTCAAGCCTAAGTCACAACTCGCAACGTATCAGCTAGTACGGCTTATACTAGGTACCTACGAAGACTGATTAATAACCGCTTCGTGTCGCGTCGGACTCATGCGGTAGCCGGGGTCGATGTCTAGCTGTAGGTATGTCTGATCAAAAGGGTTGTCGATGCTGGTAGCACAGGAACAATGCCCAGCTGTAGGCATCAACGAGGAAATTAGCCCCTCCTGGACCGCTAGCATGACAGCTGTCGGGCCTGGCAGGGTCGTGTGCCCTTCCATGTCGCTCCCAACCGTATTGCCATGATGGGGAATGAGGCCAGCCTCGATGGCTGTTGGTTGTGTAGCTGCATAGCGGAAGGCAAAGAATACCCCCTGCCCGTACCTACTTGTGGGGGAAACACATGTGAGGCTGACACCATGTGTTACGATGGTGCTGTGCGCTCCGAATGATGACAATGCGTTGCTGATAATGCTATCAAGAGCAAGTCAACAAGCCACGCCCCCTGTGAACAGGGGAAGTCTCTGCTCCAGTGAGCAGTTTTCACCGAGAATGAGGAGGACCACGGACGCGGCAGTCCTCACACCAATATGCCTCCAGAGGAACAGTGTCGTTTGGCGGGTCGAGGCAGTAGCAGTGCATACCGTTGTTGCAGCCGTCGCACAACATCATGAGTGCGTCGTCGTCGGCACTGTTGCACTTCTCGCAACGCTTGCTGCGACTGGGTCGAGGGTGCTGAATAACGTCGAAGCCTGCAACGTGTGGCAGGTGACATGGGGCACAGTTTTTCCATGCTATCTTGAGGCGCTCGCCGTGGTTGCCGAATGAATCCAGCACTCCAGAAGGGAGTACCTTAAAAACCTTGTAGATGACATGTTTGACACTGATGTCAAGGGTGTCCTTGATTTGGGTCATGCGGTATACATGGTCGCCCGCTTCGAAGCGGCGACTGCGCTGTTTGTAGAACCCACTGCGAACGCGTTCATAGCGCAGTGTGTCACGGTGCTGAGCGATGCGGAGATTGCCCATGGCCATGGGAATAACGTGTGCGACCAGGTATACCTACGTAGGCGCGCTGTTGCATGTTGTGCAGCATAGCCACAGGGCTGTCGAGGTTGTCTAGCACGCGTTCCACTTCTTTTTTTGCGCGGAAGGGGAGTAAGGGTTCCCTGCCAAACAATAGCTGCTACGGGCTGTACATGCGCAAGGAAGCATGCTTGAAAGCCGATAGCCCAAGGCTATCCAGGTGAGGTAGTCATCCCAGGTGCGCTTCTCGTGCTCGATGATGTACTTGCACAAGGCCTTTGTGATGGTGGATGGACAGTACGTTTCGCCAGCCCATCCGCCTGCGGATGGTCACGTAAGGTGCGCCGGTGGTTAATGTAGGAGCGATTCAATAAGATGTCGAACTCGCCGCGAAACTCCGCCTCCCTGGTCGGTGATGACTTCAGCGCATGAGCCGAAGCAACTAAAGCACATGGTCGAGGAAAGCTTGAGCGGTTCCTCTGCTGCTTTTGTCGGGAAGGGGGACCAGCTTAACCCACTTGAAAAAGTGCTCGATCATAATGAGGACGTGCTTGTTGTCACGAGCTGAGGGTGCTAGATCTCCAAGGATCTCCAGTCCCCACCGGTAGAACATGCCGGCGATAGGCAGTTGATGCAGCGTGCTGGTGCGGGTATTGAGGCTGGCACGCTCAAGGTCGCAATGTGTGCAATTTGCAACAAAAGTGCGAACCTGGGTGTGCATGCCATGCCACCAGTACTGGGCACTCACCAAGCTGACGGTGCGCTTGATACCGAAATGTCCCAACTCTGTATGGAGTGCAGAGATGATGCCCTCGCGCCGGGGCAGCCAGACCTCCTTGTCATGGATTTGGACACGCTTGAAGACGAGTCCATCCTCCCATCGGTAGTTCTGGCAGCTGCCTGACGCGGTCACGCTCGCGCGCGCAGTCCTGCCACATGTTGTCCATGTTGTAGCACACGGTGGTCATGGTCGGAGCCGCTCCTGTGATGGTGTCCCATCCCGAGCGTAATGCAATCACGGCAAACATGGTGGCCACCTGCGGTGGTGGTGCCACTGGACCCACCTCATGTCGCGCACCGGTGGCATCGCTGGTAGAAAGGTGGGGGTTGCGACTGAGGCCGTCCGCTTCCTGGTTGACCAGGCCCGCTCGGTGTGTAATCTCAAAGTTGTATCCTGTTAGCATCAGGGCCCACCTGGCCAACTTGCCCATAAGGTGCTGATTGGTCATGAGCCAGCGCAGTGGTTGAAGGTCGGTGATCAGTGAGAACTGTCTTCCGAACAGGTCTGAAGACGGAGATGGCCCATACTGCAGCAAGGCATTCACCTTTGTAACTGCTGTAGTTGGCCGCAGCGTTGTTGTTGCTGCGGCTGGCGTAGGACACCACCTGTTCCCTCTTGTTATCGTCGAGCTGAACCACTACAGCACCCATGCCGAGCTTGCTCCATTCAGTGTGAAGAACAAAGGGCTTGGTGTAGCCTGGTCGCTGAAAAATGGGGGCTGATGTGAGCCTCTGCTTCAGCTCTTCAAAAGCCTGTTGCTGGACCTCCTTCCGGCTCCACTCTGTCTCCTTCTTGAGAAGTTCGTTAAGGGGGCGCGCTACCTTGGCAAAGTCTTTGACGAACCTCCTGTAGTAGTTGGCGAGGCCAAGGAAGGCACGCAGTCGAGTCGGGTTAGTTGGGGCAGGGATAGATGCCAAAGCCTCCACCTTGGCTTGCTAAACGTACACGCCGTTGGGCACGATTATGTGGCCGAGATAGGGGACCTTGTGGGTAAAGAAAGTGCACTTGTCGGGGTGCACAGTCATCCCTACTGCCTGAACTCTCCTCAGCACCTCCTCGTTATGGAGAAGATGCTCTTCTGGTGTGTGGCTAAAGATTGGGATGTCGTCGATGTAGCACCGCGCGAAGGAGCATCCCTTAAAACGCCTTGTCCATCACGCACTGAAACTTTGCTGGCGCGTTCTTCAGTCAGAAAGGCATGACCTTCCAGTGGTAGAGTTGCCGGTTGCCCGAGAATGCCGTCTTGTGCTTATCTTCGGGCTTGATTTCGATGTGGTTGTACCCCTGCCGCATGTCCAGAATGCTAAACACAGTGCACGAGCCGATGTCGTTGAAGATGCCCTCCCCGGTTGGCATTGGGTACCGGACCTGCTTGGTTTTGTTATTGAGTGGGCGATAGTCCCCACACATATGCCGTTATGTCCAGTTGCCCTCCTTGTTGAGGGGCATGACTGTGGCGGCGGCGAAGTCTGACATGGACTCCTCGATGAGTTTCGCCTCCAGCAATGCCTGGCATCGCTGCTTCACCAAGTCTTCCTCCAACTTGGAGAGTTTGTACTGTTTTCTGAACACCGTTTTTTCGTCGACGAGGTCGATTTCCATCTGGTACTCTGAGCATTTGCCCAACTCCTTGACGTTGAAGCTGAACTGGGCTCTCCACCTGTTGAGGAGAGCCTCCAACTGCTCCTTCACAGGCCATGTGTGTGTCAAGGGTCCGATGGCATGATCCCATGACATAGCTGTCGCCTTCACAGGGATATCCTCCATTGCGACTTTTGCCTGCTCTTTTATGTGAGCGATCTGCAGGGCGGTGTGGGCCACGACAGTATCGGAGCGATTGACCCACTCCCCAGACAGGTGTTTAAGATCTGTAAGAAACGCCTATCGGTCTTAAATAGCGAAGCACATCCCCAGTAACCAGACTATATTGTTTCTGGTCCATGGCGCGACTCAGGAGTTGCCTCTGCTGATCGTCTGTCAATGAGCAGCCTGTGATACTGCCTGGGCAAAACCCCATGGCGCGTTTGCGCTCGCGTGCGTCGGATTCGTGCAATCGGCCCGTGTTACTATCGAAGATCAGCCCGTCCCCGCCATCTCGCAAGGCATGCGAGCTCGGATATGAGTCCAGTACGGGGAGAGCTCGACGTGGTTCTCCTAGTTGATTGCACTGATGAAAGGGCTTGTGGTCCAGCGTGGCGAGACTGGCTGCGACGTTCCGCTAGAGTCGAGAGTATCATCCACAAACATGTTCCAGGGACACGAGCTGAGGGGGTGCACAGCGGCGGTCAGCTCTTCCACAGTGGCGAGGTTTGTCCACTGGGCGCGGACGCGGTGTGCACGTGACCCATGGCGTGCGGCGTTCATTTTGGTCGGGTGGCTAAGAATAGAGCACACGAAACGATAGCTGTGTTGCACCTGATGGCGGCAATCATCCTCGGATTGGACATTCTCGATGACATACGCTAGAGGGTGTTGAATCTGGTGGTGCTGCAGCAGGTGGATGACTCGCATCAGCTCCAAAAAGAGTGTGGAGCGTGGATCCTGTAGCCTCTGTCCTGTGCCGGCCCTGGAACTCCCATCCAGCAATGAACAAATCCACATTGCCCAAGGCAATGAGACGATCAGCTAAAATGAGGCGGATGTCTTTAGGCAGAGACTTAAGACTTTCAAGCAATGCAGACAATGGCAGGAGGTGTGGATAGCGCAAGTGCAACTGGCGCAGATGATGGCGAACAGCAGTCAGGGCATGCGGACCAGGGTAGCAGTAATATTACTGTGTTACCTTTACACTGGTGTTGAGATGAGCTGTCAAGCCGCTGCCAATCCCGCCGAACAGCTCCAGCAAGGTGACTCTTTACTGGCGCCGCGCCGCGCTGATGTCAATGACTCCTGTGGCCACGGTGAACTGCTCTGCAACCGGGACATCTGCATGGTAGTTTGAAAAGCGTGTGGAGGAAGGCGTTGTGTCTAGCAACGCATGTGCCTCCACTACTGCTCTCCAGCGACAATCTGCAGGGTATTGCAAGGCCACCTCCTTGGTTGCTGTGACCTGCGTGTCGGGGTAGGGCATGGGTGACGTAGCGGCAGTTGTAGCGGTGGTGTTGAGAGTCACTCCTACATACGATCAGCATCGATTCTCCACACAGGAGTAGAAGGTCGGAGGGACGAGCAGTAGGTCCGGACTTAGCAAGATGGCGTCGTCGGACCAGACTCCGGACTCCAGACTGGAGCCTTACTAATTGCTTTGAATCTCCGCGTATACTTACTCATATTGGGCGTTAAAGAGCTTGTTGGAAAGCTCTAGTTGTAAAAAAGACAACGCATCTTAGAGCGCGTCAAAAGGCTGAGTATAGCTTACGCAGTGCTAGCAAACGTAGACGTGTGTATAGCTGGCTGGTATAAGAACCAGCGGACAACTTGTGATATATGAATGTGATGTGACTTGTGTATGCTCTGGTGGCGGTAGCTCTGTCTCTGTGTGTCCATGCTTGCCTCAACTACATGTGCATGCTAGTCCTTCAACAGGTGGCCCCCGTAAGACGGCGTGCTCGTGTGGGCAACACCAGGTTTGGGGGGATGAACTCGATGGTGGAACCATCTCCGCTGCGCCAGCCGGGTCTGAACCATGCTTGTTTGGTCCAGTTGTCCATGCCAATGGCTACGGGGTAGCTGAAGTCCTGCCCGACCAGCAGGTCAAAGCTGGTGGCATTGGTGACCACACACCACTGAGCCAGCTGAGTGGGGTGAGTGGGGTCCAGCCCAGTCAGGGTAATGGTGAGGACTTCCTTGGTGATGCCAATGGGGCTCTCTCGTCCTCCCGTGGCGGTGTCAATCTCAAAAAGGCAGCTGTCCAGCGACGCTACTATCAGACCCAAGGCCTTGGCCAAGTGTTGGCCGGTGATACATGGTTGTGCCCCTCCATCTAGCATGACACGCTTGGGCGCACGTCCGTTGATCTGCACATGCTTGCCCTGGTTGGCAACCATGACGGCGTTGGCGTTTAGCCGTGCGCGGTCGTCGAGACGTCGAGGAACAGCATTTATGGTGGGTTGGTGCTCAAGAGCGCTGGACCTCAAGGCTGACATGGCTCCTCTTCCTGCAGCAGGAGCTGTGCCCTGTCCTTGTGCACTCCCTTGTTCTGGTTCACCCCCCTGCCCTGGCCCCTGGCCGGGTGGTGCCGGCGCCGGTGGTGGATTGCGACGAGGAGTTGGGTCAGTATCGGGAGCTGCTGGTGGTGGTGGAGGAACGCGTTCCATCGCTGCCACTGTCTCCTTGTTGGTCCAGTAGAGTGCATGAGCAGCCTCACACACAAGTGTGCCCTCCCATGTGGCTGAGGGGTGATAACGCTAGTCGGCGCACTCCTCCACCCGAGGCATAGGCGTGAGGTAGACGGCGCGTACCAGTTGCCTTCTCAGTGCGTCGCCAATGGTTGGTTTCCTTAGGATGCTCCGTATGTACATGTCCCACCAACCTGCAGTGATTCCTACGTCGATTACTGTCATGGCTCGCCCTTTAAGGGTGTCGGGCGAGTCCTGCTGTCGACGCTGGTTGTCATAGGCCTGCGCGATGCTGTCGGGCCTGGCAGGGTCGTGTGCCTCTCTGGGTCGATCACAACGGTATTATCATGACAGGGAATGAGGCCAGCCTGGTGGGCTGTCGATTGCGTAGCTGCACAGTGCGGGAGGCAAAGGATACCCCCCTGCCTAAACCTACTTGTGGGGACAACACATATGATGTTAATAACATGTGATACGATGTGGTGCTGCGTGCTTTGAGTATTAACATGCGTTGCTGACAATGCTAGGGCCTTTGATCACGGGTTCAAGTTGTCGAAGTGGTCCAGGTTGGACCGCTCTTGGTTGGGTGTTCCCAGCAATGCTGCATGCTCCGATGCCGACCGATAACGGTTGTACATATCCCTGAATATAGTGAGGTCTTGACGGTGATGCGTAGGGTGCAGAAGTAGTGGCCCAACTCATGACGATGGAGAGGGGACAGTATCGACACCATATAGCAGGGCATTGTCGTCGGTGCGCCACATGACCTAGTCACCTCCAACGTGCGCCGGGGTAATTGGCATGCCAGTAGCTGTACGCATTGGTCCAAGCGGGAAAAGTGCTGCTGGTACGTTAGCTGCGCCGGTTGAGGCTGCCTCCGCTGTCGTGGACGTGGAGGGCCCCGCCTTTGTGGCAGCCATGGTTTGCGTTGATGGTCTGGCCATGGTTGTTTTCAAGGCAGCGATACTGAGCTGGGTGATAGCCACAGTGCTGGTTGGCTGTGCAGTGGGGTCAACGGCGGCGATGGTTGCTGCTGATGGGGTTGCTGCCATTGACTCGGCAGCAAGGACAGCTGAGGTTGCAGCGATAGTTGCTGTGAGACCTTCACCAACGGCAGCGGTGGCGGCTGTCGTGGTTTGTGTGGCAGCAGCTGCAGTGGGATCTACGAGGGCTTCCGCCGATGCAGACAATGACTCCGAGGCACCAGTGGTGGCAGCCGGTGAAGGCGCTGTGGTTGTTGCTGCTGCTGTTGCCGCTAAGCCAGCAGCACCAGCTGTTCCACCTGCACCGGCAGAAATGGGTTACGGCAAGTCAGGCTGGATCCGCAACTTTGTTCGTGATTTTGTGCAAAGTTTGTTGGGGATCCGCAAGATCCCTAATTAACTTATGGCTACATCCTTAATCCGGTTCGTGCCTGTCACAAAAGCGCTTTTTCGTTGACACTTCCTCGCGAATAGATCCACAACTAAGTTGTGGATATGTCATGAACAAACTGCCATCAACCTCTGTTAATGCTCTATACTATATAGATCCCTAATAAAGTTGTGACCTCCTCCAGCTTTTGTGACCCGTGATCGAAGGCCCCAACAAGAATGTGACTTGAACTCGATAATACTTTTGAGTTGCAGTCACAATATAATCTTGGTTAACTCCGCAATAGTGATCTCACAACACAGTTTTGTTCTAATCCCTAAGCAAGTTGGGACCAGCTCCAGTTTAATTTGACGAGCTGGCAAAGGGTTTAATCGAGTTGTGGCCCCATGCGGAACAAAATTCACACTCAAGGCATAAACTGCTACTTGCTTCTTTATCACTTGCCCTAACTCTAAATGTTATGACCGCATCCATAACTTCGTTCAGCCTTCGTTCAGCCTTACACCCAGTGTCTTTGTGTGTTTCTTGATGAGTCCCAAATCTTATGACCATCCACATCCACAACTGTGTCCAGCCTTACACCTAGTGTCGTTGTGTGTGTTTTGCTAAGTCCAAAATGTTGTGGCTACTTTCACAACTTTCACAACTTGTTGAATTGTCACCTAGTGCTGTTGTGTGAATTGGTCTAAGTCCCAAATGTTATGGCTGCAATACCAAGTTGATTGCTGCTACACCCACATGCACTGAAGTACACAAACTCTGTATTTAGGTTACACAAAGTTCCTCTAGTTCAAGCCAGCAATGCAGGCTTTGACAACATACAAAAATAGCCAACCAGAGACAAAGCACTCAACTACCCTCCAGCTCTAAGCATCTCCAGCAGTTGCACAGTCGCTCCTCTCTTCTCAGTGGCATCCCTCACTGAAAACCACCTGCGATGCATCTGCGAAAACAACCAAGTGTTGGTAAGAATGGCTGCTATTAAAGCAAGTCAGTGTATCCTCACCTGTTGCACAATAGGTGACGTGGGTGAGACAGGACCATCCCTAACAGCTTGCGCAAATAACTGTACGTAGTGCAAGGCAAAAACACCACAGTCTGATTCATTCCGCTGATGTGGCACCTGCGCTAATGGTTGCAGCCATTAGTCAGCAATCCTTCTTGTAGCAACGCAGCACAATGTGCAGACACTCACTTTTTGTGTTATCAATGGCATGTTGACCAGTGAGAACCAATCACCAGGGCTTGTACGCCGCACGCGCTGCCACATGAACTCCAGCCATGCCCTGAACGGCCCATCCAGGTTCACATTGAATCCGGGCTTTGAGTCAAGATGCAAAAAGAAAGGAGGCGTGTCGCTGCCGGGCTCACCACCAGGGTTGCACACAATCACCATCGACCAATGCACACTGCCAACAATTGTTGTCATGAGTAGATGTTCCACACGCATTGCAAGGCATGCAAATTGTGATTTCGCGAGCACACGGTGATTGCCTTTGGTTGACGGGTGCCACAAGGTAGTTGAAGCTGAAGGGGTCCTGCAACCATGAGCAACCCGCAACACGCTGGATGCTCTCAGCTGCTAAGATGTAAAAGAAGGGCGATAGCATGACCACTTGATCTCGTCGCCCTTCCAAACATTCTTCTTGCAAGTACCTACCATTGCATGAAATAGTGATTCTATGTTAGTTGATTATTCTCCAAATCAGAAGTAAGCTTGCAAAGTGCAAGCCATCAAGTTACCTGCAGTAAAAATTGATGATGGGATCTTTGAGCCATTCACCGGGCTGCAGCGTTGCGATGTCGTGTTCAGTAATTGGCACCCGAGAATCACCTGCTGCTGGATAGTAAAGGTGTCGAGCACCAAAGGGCCTGCACTCGCGCGTGAAGTCACCATATCCTCAGCACCGCCATCACCAAAGTTGTTGTCTTCGCTAAGCGCAGCCTCATCCATGTCTTCATCCGTAACCATATCAATCACCTCTGCGTCAACCTCTGCGCACACGCATTGTTGGTTAGCACTATGTGGCTATGTATAAGTACACAAACAGCAAGCAAACATAACACATACACACCTTGTCCACTGCGGGCAGGTGCCTGCGTGCGGGCATCACTCTCATCCGCTTGCAATTGACTGACTTTGGGAACATCATCAGCAACACCCTCCTTCCCTTCCTTCCTCGGCAGACGCCTTGGCATCTTGACAGGTGCACCCTCCTCCAACGCAGCACAGCGCATACACGTAACGAGTTTCGTGCGACCAGTTGAAGGCTTCTTGCAGAAGCTGACTGGGCAAGTTGCGCAGCGCTGCACCGCCGGGAGCTCACAGTTGTAACAGCTGCATTGGAAAATGCACGGTGAAATCAACAACGTAATGAGGTTCACACAATGTGAGTTTAATTGTCAAAATTGGCCTACCTATGCCTTGGGCATTCCCATTCAGCCTCCTCGTCTTTTGGCAGTGGTTTCTCCAAGCAGCGGGGGTGGTAGCTTTTAAGGCAACCCTGCTTGTCGCAGCAGACAACATTACCACCATCTTTGAAAACAAAGCAATAGTCTTCAGCTTCATCCTTGAAGACAGCTTCAGCTTCAAAGTCAGCTTGCGCCCTACCAAAGCACGTAAAGTGTGTGTGTGGTAGAAGTTGTTGCACAGCACAGCACAACAAGGAGGACACCTTTTGTACTCCCAATGCCATGCGCGAAGCGTGGACCACGACCGATCGCTTTGCCCGCTGGACTCTCCAGGTCCCTACCAGACCGACAGGATTGTGTTATCCTGTGTCAATAAAGCCGCAATGCGTGTGCAGCATGTGCTTACCGATTCAGGGCGCTTGATCCCCTTGCGCATAATACTTCGGCGGTCTTTGGTCAACACAACAATGACGTGTTTGTTTTTTACATCAACGCCTTCAAACCACTGCCCACGAACCTGGTGATGTGTTGCACATCTAAGTGTTTGAGATTAAGAAGGCACTGTGCAACTTGCTTCACACACATCGCACCTGATCACACGAAATGTAAGTTGACGTTGTGTAAAATGGCTTCCGCCGATCCACCAAAGGGAAGCCGTCACGAAACTTGACAGCCGAAGGGTTGTACCACTTGGCTCTCACCAACTGATGCTCAATACCGGCGATGCATACCATATCAAACGACTGCACGCGCCCGTACCAGGTCACTGCTTTTGCTGGGCTTGCACACTCAGCATAGCCAATGGTAAAGACTTCACAGTCCATGGTCTCCATGCGTGACTCCATACTCTCTGCTCTGAACTTGCCAATGTCCTTGTATACGGCACGCTTGTACCGCAACAGCTGGCCAGGCAATCTCAGAAGGCTCTCTTCATGATCGGTCAGAGGTCGACTTGGCCTCCATTTACAAATGTCAGTATTGAGTTTCCCTCGTTGGCTTTTTGGCCTGCCCTCTTGGCTCCGCTGTTTTGCTGTCGCTGCTTCGCCTTTCAAGCTTCAGATTCTCTGCAACATTCATTTGTGAGCTGAAAATCCACAGCATATAACTCACTCGACACTTCTTTTCGCAAGCAGATGCACAAGCTCACCTTTTCAGCCTGTTGAACTGTTCGTCATTCTCCGCCAGCCAGTGCTCCAGCTGCTGGCGCAACTTGCTCTTGACCCCGAACCGCACGATACGCTTTGCACCAAGCAGTCTGAAATTGTCATCCTGCCGCTGCTTTCCTGATCTCAAGGTGATAGTTGGGAACACTGTCTGCAGGTAATCCATCTGCGTGTTAACCATTGTGTGGATGGCATACCTGTTCACAAGCAGACGTTAGCATGCAATTTGTCATTCATGTAGGTATCAGTCAGTGACTCACCTCACTCAGTCAGTGACTCACCTCCTGCATGTGCTGGCTTCAATGGCTTGGCGCGCCAAACCCTTCTTTTTCACAAAGTTGATAAGCCTCTCATAAGCCCACTCCCAGTGATCTCGAACAGGACCCAACCACATGCATTGGTCCGCCAAGTGACCCAATAAATGCAGCATGCTGGTGAGACACGTGCGTGGGAAGTAGAGCTCCACCTCGCACTGCACCTCCCACACCATCAATTGCTTTGACAAATGATGTCAACTATGCATGCGCCAAGATGCAACACACAGACCTTGAAGGCATGGTTGCTGACATACTCACACGCAATTCTTCCAGTTGGGATTGTGCAACTTCCCAAGCCGTGAGTCGCTGATAGACCTCACAAAGCTTGTTTATGGTGGCCTTTGCTCAGCTCCTATCCCTCGTGCACAGCGCAAGACGTACTGGAAGACAACAGACCATAGGTTGTGCTTGTCGTGGGACTTTATGGACCCTGCATATGGTTGCACATTGCGAGAAAATATGCAAGTTGTTGTGTCATGTGGCAATGCTGGTGGGAACAGACAAGCACATCCTATGCTGTCAACTCACCTAGATTTTTGGAGAATGACTGTAGCTTTGCTCCAAAATTGCTCGAAACCTTCACCGCGTCTATCAACTCATCTAGATCATCTGTGTCGATCACCCATGGCGCTCTGGGCAGCTCTGTGACCTCAACCTCCTCATCATCCTTGTAAACAACCTTCGTCTGCATGCGATGTTGTTAGCATCAACTACAAGGACATGACACATCCCGTATGCGCTCTGCTGCATAGCATGTGTCATCATGATGATGCATCATACCTTGGGCCATAGCTCAGGCATCCTGCCCTAGTTTTCAATATCGCGGCGTGCGCTGATGTTGTCATGACTCCCATCACCGGATAAGAGCTTTGCAAAATCGGTGGCCAGATTTGCACAAATATGCATGGGCCCAATGACATGTCAAGTCACAGATTTTGCCAACGGCATCCAGTAAGGCAGCTTGTGGAAGCAGCTAACGCTAAATATGCCCGACGCCGACAGCATCTCAAGGACAAGGACGACTCGCGCGTAGGCAACGCTGAGTTACCCACCTGAGCACAGACTCTGCGGTTCGTTGTGCTGGAGGTAGTCGCGTTTTTGGTTCACCAAAGCGCTCATCAGTTCGATAAGGATGATCGGGGGGCAACCAACGTCGATAGTTGTCGTAGATCACTTTATTCAGCTCAGGTACGTACACTCTACGAATAACGCATTTGGCGCACCCGCTCTTTGAGTCATGAGGCATTCGCATGGCGGCCTTTGACAGCGCTGCAGAGCAGTACTAAGGTCAAGAGAGGTCAAGACATGTTAAACTGCTATAGCAGCATGTGTTAATTGATTGTACACACCTGGATAATTGTGAACCACAATTTCTAGAATGACCTTGCACGTGAAGTACTCCTCCTTGTGTGCATCGTACATTTTTATTCCTACATAAGGAAGGCATGAATTCAAATCCCCCCCACCCCCACAAAACAAACACCTACCATACCACAACTCCAGCAGTTGGTCAACAATCGGTTCAAGATACGGTTGTAGGGTTGCCGGCTGCTTGGGTCCAGGTATGACAGCAGCCAAAAACGTTGCATCTGACTTGTTCATGATGTCCACGGGCAGGTTGAGGACTGACACTGCAACCAACCACAGCTCATAGTTTCCTGTGTACATCAGAAGCAATTCATTAGCGACATTCAGCTATACTGAAGAATAAAAATTTGGTGGTTATGCACCTAGCCACCTTTGTGCGGGTCTTTGAAGGGGCTAAATCCGTCAAGAAAGAGAGCTAGCCGTACAATTTCTGGTTCATCTTTGAATTGTGGATATTGCCGCTCTGTCTCCTTGAACATCTTTGAATCTTCAAATCTGCAAATGGTCATACAGTTAGCAGAACGTTCACACACTAAGGTTGCGAATTGAACAGTACCGTGGATAGATTGCACAACAGGGTCATCATTTGCTCCTCGCGATGTCATGTGGGCAGTCATGCATTTGGCAATGCTTGGCTTCTAAAACATGGCTCTTAACGCCTCCGCAATGTAAAAATAGCGTACAATTTTCCATGGGACCTTTTTGCCAGCTTTTCGTTTGAATCGCTTGGCCTTGCACACTGATGCAACACCGGTGTTATGGGTTCATTGATAACTATAAGCTGAGTGCATAGACCAGAAAGATTTAACCATCACGTATCTTGACAGCGCTTCAAGTGCGCGTTGCGACCGTAGTAGACGGTGCCGTCACAACTGCAAGCATGACATGACTTGAACCCCATATTCGAAAAATCAGTCATGTTCAGTGCGCCATAAATGCTTTTCGGGAGGTTGTTACTCTCAGGTAGCGCATGAGCGTGCAGGAATATGCATGGACGCATGTCACTTTGCAGCCAAGTTGACAGGGTGACTATTTGCTCAAGGCAAGTTATATAGCCTACGTTACCTGAATAGGCTGTTGACCAAGGCAAACGGTGCATTGTGGCGTTCTGCAAGGGCAAGCAAGCTGAGCACGAAGCCCAATGTAGTTGTGCGCGACCCAATAATCAATTGGTGTTCACGCAAATTCGATAGCGCATCTCTGACTGCGGCCATGTGCATTTCTTCGTCTCTGAAATGACCAGCAAACATCTCCCTGGCCTGTTCAGTATGGACTGCTGCATCCTTCATGGGTTCCAAGGACTTGGACCTTGATGGAAGACCTGGTTCGGCCTTAACTTCATGGTTGTTTTTTCTTGGCACTGCTGCATCAGGTTCTGCAACAGGCTCCTTACTTCCCTCGCTGGGTGTTGGTGACCAATACGTTGCTGTGCCACAATGTCATGGTGAGTGCAACATACTGCTGGTACAGAAATATTCCTCCACGTGGGAGTCAGTGTCCCTAAACTAGAAAACTACTTATCACCATTCACACCTGCCAGCTCCTGAGACTTATCAAGGATCGGTACGTTGTTTTGACCGCCATTGTTAACATGAGAAATATCTATGTTGTCGTCCACAATCACAACCACATCATCTGCAATTACAACTAAGAGTCAACAACATGCAGGGTTAGATTCCGAATTTGGCATACAAACCAAGAATTTACTACAGTCTGCACTTCATACCTTGCACCTCATGCTGCAGATCACAAGCATCGCCAGTAAAGCCGCTGAAGCATGGTGGTGGAGTGGAAATGTTCAGCACGTCAGCAGCGTGGAGACTGTCATTGTCAGCGAAAACTATCGCCCCAGTCACTTGCGTGGAAGGATAAAAACATCTGTCCGCCTCTCCAAGAGATGGAATGAGGTGAGCATACCGAGGGAGAATTGGCTCTAATCGTCCACCCCACAAGTTTCGCCCTCCTGCTTTGTGCGCAGAATTTTAAGTACAATAGCGGTATTTGTAAACGCGGGCTCCCTTACAACTCTTGCATTTGCATCTCTTGAACTTCGGCAGCCTGTCCTTTGGCATCCTTGAAACTTAGCTAGACAACTACCAACACTCCTAGGTAATAGCCAAACCTCCAGGTTGCACCACTCCTCATACCCAGCTCCTCCACTACAATGTGGAGGAGCTGGTTATGAGGAACGGTCGTGTGCAAGGGTTGAATAGGGTTTCGCAACATTTGTAGTTAGGGTTTTCATTAGGGTTTTTGAACCGGATCGTTGAAACTAGATCCGCTCAAGTGTCTCTACTCCTTTGCTTCATAATTCCATTCCGACGTGCTCCCATATATGTGTACGTGCTCCCTACTTGCTTCTGTGAAATGCATCTGCTACTAGGGTTTGCGTGGTAGTATGGCGGCAATATGCGCGGCGTCAAAGTGTGTAGCTTATGCAAAGCATGCGTGGTAACTTGAAACGACTGCAATGTTACCACGACAAGTGCAAGCTGTACAGTGAGCAGTATGGCTTCTATGAGGCCTGCTGGACCCACAAGGCCAGGGGAGACAATGTGAGGCAATGCAGACTGCTGGCAAAATGCATGAGGCCAGATTTTTTTGGGGAGGAGTGCACTTGCCTGGATTGCTCGCTCTCTAAGTTCGAGTGGGACGGCGAGCCTATGGATCATCTGCCTTGGGCTCGGCCTAGAGCATATCGAGATGGGAAGGTGTGCAATGTGGTTCGACGTCAGCTCGCACGCAATGGCCGCGGCAGATCCACTACTGCCCAAGATGATCATGACCACAGAGTGAGTTCAACTGTCCTTGCAAGCAGCAAAACAGTGCTCGCATACATGAACAACTCACTTCTGATGGATGGTAGGGAAACACAGTTGTCGACGCCGTCGACGACGTCGCGACACTGGCTGCTTGGCGAAAGGAGAGTATTTATGAGGGGCAGGCTTTGGTGGCAAGTCATGTTGTGGTGTACTGGCCTGGAATGAGCACCTGGTATTCAGGCCGCATCATCAACTTTGATGCAAATACAGGTATACAGGTAATCATATACTTCAGAGTATGCAATGTACATATGTGTACTCATTTAAGCACTTGCCGTGGCATATATAGGAAAACATACCATCCAGTACGACGATTACAACGAGGATCCACGGCTGCACCACATCTTGATCAAGAAGTGGAACATTGCGGCGATCCCAAAGCAGAGCCTTGTTCCGGACATGCAGGTAGTGATGGTTCGGGCTTTCTGCTTGGCCTCCGCCTCGGCTTCCTGCTTGGCCTGGCCCTCAGCTTCATGCACAGAGGGTCTACTGCAAGACGAGGGCGTATGGAGAGGCGCAGAGTCTGCACTGGGCGCTGTCGGCAAACCATTGGGGTAAAGGAAATGGCTGATTTCGGATGGCATGTCACGAAACTCCCAGGAGAGCTTGCCACTGTGATCACCAATGGACAAGTAATGCGCCTCCTTCGAGCCCGGACTCGTATTGCCAATGATCACATGACCGGCCGGGTCATCAACATCCTCGCCAAGCAGCATGACCGGTTTCACGTACTTCCTTTCTTGTTTACCTTCTTTGTTGGTGGTTGTTTGGAAGTAGCTCCCATTTGCACCCTCAAAGAGTGCGCCCGATTTTTCCACGTGCAAGAAGTACCTGCCAGCTGCATCTGCAATAATCTGCGATGTGCCAATGCGAATGCCGAGCGTTTGCGCCATCAAAGCCAAATGCAATTCATCCGCATAAACAGACTCGTGAGCAATCATTTTTGACAGAGCAATAACGCCTTTGTCATCATCGTTTTTCATATGCTCCTCCAAATGCAATCTTGCAGCACACTGCTCATAGTCCTTGCCCATGTCTGAAGCCAGGTAGTTGCAAAACTCCTTCAACCAAGCAAGGTTGACCTGCTTGGCACACAACTTGCGCAGCTTGACTGCTTGCACTGCGAGTGTCAGCTCTCGTCCATTGTCTAGCACAATGCTGCGCTAGAAATCCTCTTTGTCAAGTGCTTTCTCGCGCTGCAGGCATCCAGCATTCACGGTGGGGCGCGACTGGGCAATGCAGTAGTAAAAGCAATTCCCATCACCATAGGCATTAAACACACGCAGGCCTTTCTCCTTCAACAACCCACCCAGCCTTCTCTCAGCGCCCGTTTGTTCAGCAAGCAGACCAGACTCCCAAATGTGAGTGCGCGAGGTTGAAGGACCAGCTTCAGGTTTGTCGACGAAGTCCCTCAGGTTTATGCCGCCAGCTGCTGCCTTCTTATCACATTGAGTGAGCTCCTTCACCAGGAATTTGTATAACTCCATCTTTGAATCATTATCGAGCGCGCAGTAGTCCATGCTGTTCTGCAGAGCTACCTTGATGTCGAGCACCATGTTGTCCCATGAGACAACGTCGCGCTTCTTGGTCCATCTGGCACTTTTCCACTGTCTAAATAACGCTTTGTAATAAGCTTTTGCTTTAGCCACAACGTCTTTGTCGGACTGGGTTGCCTCAAGCTTCTCAGGCTGCTCTGGTGTTTGCATATTCTTCTCTGTTGAGAATGGGCATACATGTTGAGCACCAGTATGAGCAAGCATGTGATTCATGAGAAGTATAAGATTGGAGCTAAGAAGCTAAAACATCACAAAGTTACCTGCAGGCAGCTGGTCTCCAATACAAACCAGTTTGCGCTTGGCAGGCATGATGAACAATCTGGTAAGCCACTAAGCAAAACAACGAGCACAAAGAGGAACACAGACAAGAGGCCTTAACGCACGAGGCCTTAAGCACGAGGCCACCCCTGTGCACCAACCAGCACAAGCATTCATGCAACCACAAACAAGAGGCCTTAAGCACGAGGCTGCCCCTGTGCACCAACAAGCACAAGCATTCTTGCAACCACAAACACGAGGCCTTAGGCACGAGGCTGCCCCTGTGCACAAACAAGCATTCTTGCAACCACAAACACGAGGCCGCCCCTGTGCACAAACAAGCATTCATGCAATCAGAGACAAGCACGGAGTTTTCTGCACCTTGTTGCACATTTGTCAGAACCCTGGAGCAAGCCGCCGCACTGCAAGACTGCTCCAGGCCGCGAAGTGCGCACCCAATAACAAAGATGCAAGTACGTAAGCAAGCACAGCGCCAGCCCACGACACCAACCCAACTCCGCCGCCCACGTCGTCACAACCGTACGCAACTCCAAAACCCTAAGCAAAGTCATGGACTTAGGGTTTTGGAGTTACAGCAGCCATTTTGCATGCAGATTTTAGGCAAGGTCGTCGGCGGCGCAGGCAAGGTCATCGTCGTCGGCGGCGATGCTGGAGCGCTAGCGGCTACACAGCAGATACGTGCATGCCATGCATGTGTGTGTGTGTGCATGCTGTGCGTGCTGTACTTGCTGCAAGCCGCTGGGGCAGCCTTGTGCATAACCCCTCAGTGGCCTTGCCTGTGCTGCGGCAAAAAGGTGTTTGCTGCAAGCCGCTGGGGCAGCCTTGGGCATAACCCCTCAGTGGCCTTGCGGCAAAAAGGTGTTCTTTCTGTGTGTGCTTGCGCTAGCATTGTGTCTCTCAAAAGTTATTTCCCTGCTCTATTTCTGATTTACTGTTGGTTAACTACGGTGTGTGATCCACAGGTAAACAGCTACCATTCAGCAATGGCCGGTCGCTTTAGGTCCAGTGTAGTTGATCTCGTCAAACATGAGGTAGGTATTTGATCTTGACTCAGATACTTGCATGCATTCAACAGAGGGTATGATGATCCAGCCGGCTGCTTCCAAGACAGCAGGTAAACCAGAGCTCGCATGCCAGGCATGGTGTGTTTGTGGATAAGACTCAGATCAGAGCATTTGGCTCTGTGTTTTGGGTGTCTTGCCATTCTTACAGCTGCTATCAACAGGTTAAGCATTGCCTGCGGCATGTTTGCAGGACACCGCCAGTCACGGTGCCCAAGAAGTTGGCAAGAGCTCCAGCGACGATAGGGACAGATACATGCATCCTTGCATGCGTATCACATGAATGTGCATGTGTGTGTATGGTATCCAGTCAGCTGGGGCGGTTGATTGTAAGCCCTCATGTGTGTGTATGCGCGCGTGTGTCGCAAAAGACCGTGTTCACTTCTTCTGCTGCGCAAACATACCTTGTATCTGTGCATATGCGAGTGCAGTTGTGAGGGGTTTTTCTAACAGCATGTTTGGGCAATACTACTGCCAGTGTTAGGCGCTTGCATGCCTGATGTGTGTTCAACAGTTTTGAGCGCAACCCGCTTTGCCTTGCAGGCTGTGCTACGGCCATGAGGTAATACGAAGTACAAGGTCAGATCTTTGCGTCATCCTTGCACAAGGCCTATAGTTTGGTGGTAGTTTGGTAGTTGTATAGTTGTTGTGTAGTAGTTGTTGTTGTGTAGTTGTATAGTTTAGTGGTAGTTTGGTAGTTGTTGTGTGGTATAGTTGTAATGTAGCTAATCTGCCAGGCACTATGTTGTTGTGAACACAATTGTGGCGGTTGTGCCTGAGCTGATCTGCTGCAAGATCTCCAAGTTGCACAAAGGCACACACTCCACTGTTATCAGTAATTGCACAAGCAACAGCCACACTTGGAGAATTACCAGCAGAGCAGCTCAGCGGTAACCAGAGTGTAAAGGGCAAACAAAGTGTGTGTGGACCAATGGTCATTGCGACGAGTCACTAGAGTCACTAGGTTCACCAGGAGGGTCGCGAGTAGGGAAAACTCCATTACAAGTTGGTTTGAGACTGGTACCGGGCGTTGCACCAGGTGCAGGGACTTGGGAGCCAGTAAACACACTCCAGCGTGCAACAATATTGTTGTCGCACTCGATCACAATGCGCAGGCCAGCAGCGCCATAGGTGCCCGAGTCAACGATAGTGCGAGTAGGAAGAGGCGCATCAGGAGGCAAGGGAGCGTGCTCATGCACGGAGACTGCCACATACACACCGGTTTGTACAGTAGCTGCAATCGTAATGGGTGCCTGATGAACAATTCCACGAGTTGAAAGCTCCCAATTGCATAACTGGACTTGACAAACAAGTTTACAGGTTAAGTCGCATGTTGCATCGCATTCATTCATAAACGTGCGCCAGAAGTTGATGCAAATGCATAGGCAGCGCCTCTATTGTAATGGACATGAACTGGACACGCATTCCGGCGGTAGCATGGCATGACATGCACGGCATGTAACGCGCAAGGGTGTTGCATGGTAGCAATCAGAGCTGTGTATATATATAGGCGTTCCTATCATAGCAGGACAAACATATGCACACTACACAGGCAAACTCAACCCAAATCGCACACAAGGCATACGCATGTACAAACAATGCGCAACAGTATGGCACATGCATAGTGGCATGCATAGTCAGCAGCATGCAGAGTGACATAGCGCACGCAACTCACACCATGAATAGCGAGAAAGATACCTAATGATAGCGAGCATCGCCAGAATCTACATAGCCGTTCCACGATTGTGTCAAGACCTGACCTAGTCCCACTAATCGCCGCCCGACTGCGAGGAGCGTCTGCATTAGAGCCTCGTTCATGGTACGCATGGGTACAGGGGGGTCCATCGTTTCAGCAAAACTACCACCACCGCCGCCACCGCCGTGTCAAAGTAGGCGGATGTTTGGGTGTGCTTATACAGTAACTTAACCTACTTGGCAATGCAGCATTGGGCATAGGGTATGCCATAAAACATTTGCAGCATTGGACATTAAAAAGTCACAATGAAACTTCAGCTGTCACCTTTTAGCCATATGCGACACGCGGCAAGTGCTAGCTGCCGCACAAGTTGTGTCCGCACTTGTGAGTAGAGTAGAGTAGAGTTGTGCGGTTTCTGCGCGAGCAATTAGACGGTCACCATTTGGAGTTCTCGCTGCTGATCGTCCAATCCAACGGTGCAACACACGGTTTGTTTACGGGAGCTGCGGGAGCTGCGGGAGTAGCTTTGAGCTGCAAAAAAAAGCTTTCAGCTGCGGTAGCTGTGGTCAGTGGCAGGGGCGGTTAGGTTGTTGGCGGTGTGGTTGCGGGCGGTGAGGTTGTTGGCAGCGGGTTTGGGGGTTTCGAGAAGAGCACTAGTGAAGGGTAGCAAGAATGTCAGGAGAAGCCAGCAGGTCCACGGACAATAAACCACCGGAGAACCCCTGGAGCCCGATCCACATTATGGAACCCCATTTTGGCCAAGAAGGCGAACCCTCTGAGCAGCAGCTGCATGACGACTGGCATGCTGCAGACAACCACGTAGCTGCTGCAATCAGGACCATGAGCTTGGGTTTCCAGCCAACAAAGGCAATGTTTCAGCATGTGTTTCTTTGGTGGCAGCCTTGCATGCACTTGAAGAGAAGCATGCAAAGCATTAAAGCATGCAAAGAACTGTAGTAGAAGCATGCAAAGCACTACAGCAATGTACTGAAGCATTGAAGCACTGCATGCTCAGCACAGAAGCACACCACGACTTCGTTTTTGATTGCAGACGATGATGGAGTACTCATGGCGAGGTCGGCATATGACCATTGCAGAAAGAATAGCAGACATTTCGCAGGAGAAGAGGCTGTCGTGCCTGCCATGGTCGAGGGCAACCTTGTCTCGGACAGGCTGCGGAGGAGTGCTAGTGCTGCACGCATGCTAGTGCCGTGCATTGCATTGGAGTCATGCAAGCAAAAGACAACCCCCCAATCGTGGGCATAGGCTTGAAGATGAGCCTACGCGGTGTTTAGTGCAGTGGACGAGCCGATGCTGCTCGCCACCTTTGTGTACAGACTGTGTCGTAGCGCACACAGTCAACAAGCCGTGGATACAACACCCTGACTACTGAAACAACACACCACCGTCAAGCTCACAGCAATGACAGGCACAGCGCACAAGAGCATGCACCGTGTCTCACGCAGTAAGGGAATTCTTGGCAACCGGGGCAGCGTGCTTCCAGTTCAAGTCGCTTCACAAGCTCTTTAGAAACAGAGTCTTTACTTCTTAGTACTCCTAGTACTCACAGTACTCACTTACAGTGTCACCAGCCAGTCTGGTGACGTGACTTCCTACTTATACATGTCAAATCATGACTATGCAGTGCCACGCGGGCACTAGGCCAACGGTCACATCGAGGCCTTATGCTATTTCGGAAATCTCATAAGACTCGATATAGCACATGTGTTATTAACAGACTTACAACTGATCAGCTACGCGCGGTCCCTACAGACAGGTCTATAAAGTAGCCCTAGCTACATGCTACATGAGTGGTACAGTAGCTAGCAGTAGGCTGGGGCTCGCGCGGTCTTCATGCTGGTAGCCCGGGCGTGGGGCTGGGTGTAGGCATGCTCGAGAAGGACTGGCATGCGAGGGTAGATGGCATGACAGCTGTCGTGCCTGCCATGGTCGAGGGCAACCTTGTCTCGGACAGGCTGCGGAGGAGTGCTAGTGCTGCACGCATGCTAGTGCCGTGCATTGCATTGGAGTCATGCAAGCAAAAGACAACCCCCCAATCGTGGGCATAGGCTTGAAGATGAGCCTACGCGGTGTTTAGTGCAGTGGACGAGCCGATGCCGCTCGCCACCTTTGTGTACAGACTGTGTCGTAGTGCACACAGTCAACAAGCCACCCCCCCTGAGATTCTGGGGTAGCCCTCTGCTCCAGAACTCAGTTCCTACCGACTGTGTGGGGGACCGTTGATGCGGCAGTCATCGCACCAGTACTCCCACAAGGGTACTGCGTCCAGTGGAGGGTCAAGGCAGTAGCAGTGCATGCCTTGATTACAGCCGTCGCATAACATCATCAATGGGTCGTCGTCGGCGCTGCCACACTTCTCGCATCGGGTGCTGCGCAGCGGACGCGGGTGCTGGATCTTGGTGAAGCCAGCAATGTAGGGGAGATGACAGGGCGCACAGTTGACCATGTTGTCCTTCATGCGCTCGCCTCGTTGTCCCAACAGGTCCAGTACCCCTGTGGGGTGCACCTTCAATACCTTGTAGACAGCACGCCCGACGGAGGTATCGAGGGTGTCGCGTGTAGACGCCATACGGTAGACGAAGTCTCCTGACTCGAAGCGGCGCTCCCGCTCCTTGTAGAAACCACTGCGCACACGCTCGTAACGCAGCGTGTCGCGGTGCTGCGCGATGCGCAGGTTGTTGAAGGCCATGGGGACTGTGTGTTCGAACAGCGCACTGCGCACTGTCAGATCATACAACATCTCGTCGGGGTTGTCGAGATTGTCCACCACTCTGTCGACCTCCTGCTGTGCGCGGAAAGGGAGCAATGGCTGCCTTCCGAACAGTAGATAGTATGGGCTGTACTCTCGCAGGGCTGCCTGCTTGGACAGCCGGTAGCCCATTGCTACCCATGGGAGGTGATCATCCCAGGTATTCTTCTCGTAGGCAAGGACGTACTTGCGCAGTGCCTTCTTGATGGTCTGCACGGTACGCTCGGCGAGGCCGTCGGCCTGCGGGTGGTCGCGTGAGGTGCGACGGTGGTCGATGAAGCATCTGTCGATAAGCTTGTCGAAGGCTCCTCTGAACTCCGTACCCTGGTCGGTGATGACTTCAGCGCAGCTGCCGAAGCGTCCGAGTACATGGGAGAGGAAAGCCTGGGCTACTCCCTCACTGCTCTTGTCGGGCAGGGGCACCAGCTCCACCCACTTGGAGAAGTGCTCGATCATGACGAGGATGTAGCGGTTGCCTCGCGCTGAGGGCGCTAAGTCTCCGAGGATGTCCAGTCCCCAGCGGTAGAACAACCCAGAAATGGGAAGGGGATGCAAGGTGGCATTGCGCGTGTTGAGGCTGGCGCGAACCATGTCACACTGCTGACAGTTGCTGACGAACTCCCGCACCTGTCTGTGCACCCCATACCACCAGTACTGGGTCCTGACCAGGCTGACCGTGCGCTTGACACCGAAGTGCCCGAGCTCGGTGTGAAGGGAGGAGATGATGCCTTTACGTGCAGCTGGTGTTGGGACCTCCTGATCTGCATCTTGTATCCGTCGATACAGTTTGTCGTTGGCCCAGTGGTAACGCTGAGTGCGTTGCCGGACGCGGTCCTTCTCGCGTGCGCTCATGCCTGCTGGAAGTTGTCCAGTCTGAAGCAGTGCGAGGGATGGCTCGTCCAACCAGATGTCTTGTCGTGTGTCGGTGGGTGCCAGCTCCTCATCATCCACCTCAGGGTCGGCAGCGATTGCTTCTTCTGATAAAGGATCGGTGGTGGTGATGGCGGGCTCGAGAGCGGGCATGTCCCCGACTGCTGCTGCCTCAGCGATCTGAGTCCTGCGTCCTGAGCGTAGCGCAGCGACAGCGAACATGGTGGCCACACCTAAAGGTGCAGCTGTAGGACCCAACTCATGTCGGGCGCCTGTGGCGTCGTTGGTGCTGAGGTGGGGGTTACGGCTGAGGCCGTCCGCATCCTGGTTGGCAAGGCCTGCGCGGTGTTCCACCTCGAAGTCGTACTCCTGGAGCAGCAGCGCCCATCGTGCTAACTTTCCTGTCAAGTGCTGGTTGTTCATTAGCCACTTGAGGGGTTGATGGTTAGTGACCAGGTGGAACTGCCGTCCAAACAGGAAGGGTCGGAAGAAGGAGATGGCCCACACTGCGGCGAAATACTCCCCTTCGTAGCTGCTGTAATTGGCCTCAGCACTGTTGTTGCTGCGGCTGGCGTACAACACTACGCGCTCCTTCTTGTTGTTGTCGTGCTGTACGAGCACGGCCCCCATGCCGAGCTTGCTTCAGTGTGTGTGCAGGATGAACGACCTGGTGTAGTCAGGGCGTTGCAGAATGGGAGCTGTGGTGAGGCGGAGCTTCAGATCCTCAAAGGCCTCCTGTTGTGCCTCCTTCCACAAGAACTCGGTGTCCTTCTTCAGTAGTTTGTTGAGAGGCCTTGCGATCTTGGCAAAGTCCTTGACAAACCGGCGGTAATAGTTGGCAAGGCCGAGGAAGGCCCGCAGCCGCGTGAGGTCTGTGGGGGCAGGGATAGCCACCAGTGCCTCCACTTTGGCCTGCTGTACGTACACACCATGGGGCACAATCATGTGTCCTAGGTAGGGTACCTTGTGGGTGAAGAAGGTGCACTTGTCAGGGTGCACCGTCATCCCGACTTCCTTCAGCCTCTGTAGCACCTCTTCGATGTGCTGGAGATGCTCCTCATTGCTGTGACTGAAGATGAGGATGTCATCGATGTAGCAGCGTGCGAAGTCCAACCCCTTGAGGGCTTTGTCCATGACGCGCTGGAACTTGGCCGGAGTGTTCTTCAGCCCGAAGGGCATGACCTTCCACTGGTACAGCTGCCGGTTTCCTTAGAAGGAAGTCTTGTGCTTGTCCTCTTCCTTGATGGCGATCTGGTTGTACCCTTGGCGCATATCCAGGATATAAAGACCGTGCAGTCTCCTACATCCTCAAAGATGCCTTCTGCGGTAGGCATTGAATACCTGTCCTGCTTGGTCTTGTTGTTGTTGGGGCGATAGTCGCCACACATGCGCCGGTCTGTCCAGTTGCCAGCTGAATCTTTCTTCAGGGGCATGACGATCGCGGCCGCAAAGTCCGATGTGGACTCCTCGATCAGGCCTGCATCTAGTAGCGCCTTGCACCTCTGTTCCACCAAGTCTTCTTCTAGCTTGGAGAGGCGGTACTGTCTTCTGAACACCGGTTCGGTGTCCACTAGTTCAATGTCCATCTGGTATGCTGAGCAGATGCCCAGCTCCTTCACACTGAAACTGAATTGGCTCCTCCACTTGTTGAGGAGAGCCTCGAGTTGCTCTCGAGTCTGGCCTGTGGCCAGCGATCGGATGGCGTGGGACCACGAGGTAGCGTTGGCGACCACTGGAATGTCTTCCACAGTGACTGCTGCTTGCTCCTCCATATGGGCGGTCTCGAGGGCGGTGTGTGCTGCTTTGGTCTCTGCAAAGCGAGCAATCCACCCCCCAGCCAGGTGTTCGAGCTCCTGGAAGGACACATGGCGGTCCTGAAGAGCAAAGCACATTTCTAAGTACCATACCATGCTGTTCTGATTCATGGTGCGCCCTAATAGCTGACACTGTTGACTGGTTGTCAGCGTGCTGGGTTCCGTTGGGTTCTTCCAGCTGTCCAGTGTTGGAATTTAACACCATGCCGTCGCCTCCATTACGGAACGCGTAGGAGCCTGGATAGGATACAAGTGTGGGTAGTGCGCGGCGCGGCTGACCAGGCTGGTTGCACTGGTAGAAGTGGTGGCGGTCAAGGCGTGTGACCGGTTGCGCTGTGCGTCCAGGGTCCAGGATGTCATCGACGACGAGATTTCGTGGCCGATTGCTGTATAGGTATTCTGCCAGAAACAGGTCTTCCACAATGGCCAGGTTGGT
>RHPI01001302.1:0-45117 GCA_009103225.1 Chlorokybus atmophyticus | reverse complement strand
CATGCCGCATGCGGTGATGCAGCGCGTCTTGGGCGTACTGTAGGGTGATCAACTCCTTTGCACTACGAGTCAGCCCCCCAAAGCGACTGCGCGTCGGTGCTTTGAGCTTAGGCAGCTCGTGCCGCACCGGCTGTCTCTCTGGACGATGCTGAGCAGCCACTTTACGCTGTAAACCCGCCTGTGCCTACTCAGGACACACAGTCAGCCCCAGTGAGGCTTCAAGGCGCTGCGCTTCTTCTAATGTTGTAACGATGCCTCACCTTTCCTTTTTTGGTCCTGTCAGCGTCCTTTGTTCCAACAACCTTCTTCTTTTTTTTTTGTGTCACCCTGCACATCCTGGCAGGCGCTCTCCGTGGCACTGTCACTCAGAGGAGGTAGGGCGTTGTCTTCTTGCTCCACAGCCTTGCGCTTGTTGGTTGCCTCCCGTTCCACGACCTCATGTTGCTTCATGAGGTCGAGCATGAAGCCTTTGTCTTTCAGCGCAGCTTTCAGGACACCTCGATCAATCTCTTTACCAACAAGACAGGCTGGGATCAATGTGGCAAGCTTAGAGGGAGAGGGCGAGCTACAGCTGCTTTTGAATGGAGATGCCTCCGGATGGTCAGAGTGCGGTGGCAAGTGAGTCTCCGCGACAGGAAGGGAGGGTGCTGAATTGGGATTGCGAGCATGTGGCTGTGGTTGAGGGGAGGCAGGATGTGCAGAACACTCGGCTACTTCTTGCCTAGCACACGAAGGCGAGGCCTGAGGCGTTGGCGCAGCACTCTGGGTCACAGCCGGTGGTAGCGGGGAATTGGCAACGCCATGCCGCCACTCTCCGATCAGGTGTGTTACCTCCGGTGGCACTTCATGCATAGGCCACGACCACTGTTCGGTGCTTGCAGGCTTGAGGAGCCAAAAGTGTGCTTCGGGCTCATCAAGAGCAGTGTTGCCCACCACCAGGACTGAGTTGGGGGCTTCTTTATTTCCAACCCAAACTGCGCTGCCAGTCCGTGGCACCCACTCCCCATGCTCGCGCTGAACGGTCACGCAGCCAATCAACAAGCCCAGCTTGTTGGCAAACATGGTCATCTGCAGGTGCTCGACGTACACATCTTTTCTCCGCACGATCTGTCGCACCTTGGCCATGGCTAGGTCAATGTTGCAGTTGATATCAGCCAACATGGTCGCAGGCAGTTTGTCGTAATACTGCGCCATCTCTCCCGCGGCACCAGTGGCTCTGCAGAAGTCTAGGATTCTGCTCGCCACGCCTGCATCGACAGCCTTGGCGGTGATTTTGCGGAGAGTGTGCCCCCTGCCGTCGTCGTCCATGGTGTCCAGCATGGCCCAAAATCTGCTCGAGCTGGGGCACTTGTGATCATCCAGGACACTTTGCGCTATGGATGGCCTGGCGCGAAATACACAATGGTAGAAGCAGTTACCATCCGTTGGCGCATTGAAGTGGTCCCATGAGGCGAGCTGGCCACCTAGCATGACTGATGGCCGTATGCGGGTTGCGGCCAGCTCCTCTGATGACTCGCTGGCAGGTGGTGACCCCTGCTGCATGCGCATACAGCACTCACATGGTGTGTCCAACTGTGGACGGCAAGAGTCACAGTGACTGATAAAGTACCTGAGTTTGGGGCAGACTGCCGGCTTCAACTTGCAGCGGGTGGGGTAAGGTAGGTGCAGAAGCCACATCGGTTGTTGCATTGTGCTGTGGTCTCGCCGGTGGCGGCAAGAAGGATTGTTGCCCGCAATCCCCGGTGCTGCTCGTGGAGGAGATGGCAGTGCACGAAGGACTGGTGCCGCGGAAGGTGGTTGCGCTCTGGCTGGGAGGGGAGCAGGAGCTGCAGGTGAGACCACTTGTGCATGCAGCAAGGGGGGCTGTATACAGGACCCAGGATAAGATGGCTCACAATGTTGCAAAGGACGAATATAAGCTTATGCAGTGCCTGACGCATTGTTACCAAGGCACGAGCATAAAAGACAGCGACTTACCTCAATGGCCCGTGGGCTGCATGGAGCAGGGGAAGCCATGGGGGCTGACAAGGTGGTATTGGCTGCACTCTCCCCGCCACCCTCGATGGCAGACTCGTCACGGAGCTCTTGAGCCATGGGCACATCATGCGCCACTGCCCCAATGGACATGTCGGGATTCAACAGGCCAACATGCATGTTAAACTGATGCCGCATTGCCGCCGCGCCCATCAGCAAGTGGGATTGAAGGACCAGTTGATGGGATTGAATCCAGGCTTGCATAGGAGCTCCAACAGGACTTAGTGCACTGTGGTGCTGTCAACCAATCACATGTGGGTTAGCTGCATGCTTGCGACACTGCAATTGCAATAGTCAACTGCGTCACACCGTCATCAGTTGGTTGCTTCGAACAGTCACCTGCGGCATTGCTGGTTGATGCACGAATGATTGCATGGACTGCGTCATTGCTGGTTGATGCACTATTGGTTGAATGCCGGACGAATGGCCACGCGCTCCTGTGCTCAAACCCAGCCTACTTCGTTCGGCACGCGCGCGCGACTTCGCACGCTCACGCACATCCTAGCATGGAAAGGTAGGCATGCATTGGAGCCGACATTGCAGTCAACATGCACAGCGAGATTGGCAACAACATACCGCCGCCCAGCTCTGTCTATCTGCTCTTGCTTCCGCAATGTCGGCTTGACTGTAGGGTGGGTATGGGTGAATAGTGGAGGCCTGCAGCCACGCTACATATATCACATGGACTGCGCTAAAAAACAAATTGCTCTTGCAAGGAAATGCATGTGACTGTTGAGCGTACCTCTGCATTCCTTTGTGCTTGTTCCCACAGCCGCAATTGGTCCCGCATGGTTCTGACAAGGGGCTCCAAGGACTGCAGCTCCTGATCCACTCCCTGTTGCAGAAAGCGAGCCACCAAGCAGCTCTCTGTGTGAAGATGGTCTTTAATGGCTTGCCTGCTGGTTTGTCCAATGTTGGTGATGCATGTTGGACAGCCCCATTGCTGACGCCTGCCATGATCCATGACGTGGCGACCGGTAGTAGCTGGCTTCGCTGCTTGAACTCTTACGACCACAACTTCTCGCAAGATGTGCCACGCCGCCGCCGCCGCCGCCGCCTCCTCCGACTCCTGGTCCTCCGCCTCCTAGTCGAACCCAGGCCCATCAAGCCTGACATTCGACCCGTCATCGACCTGGTGCCCCTGCGTGCCATCATCCGGCCATCAATGAAGCGTGTTTGGGTGAGTGCATGCTAACTCCCATTTGGGCTGATCGAGCAATGCCTCTGTCGTACCATGGATGGTACGACAGAGCCATTGTACGGCAATCGCTGGGGTTGGACGAGAGATGCCTCTGTCGTACCATAAATGTTACGACACAACCATTGGTAACAATGGTTGTACGAAGCATGCATGGCACGAATGCATAAGTCGTACCATCAACCATAGGAGCAAGGACGCACTACAAGTGCGACTCTAGTGCGGGACTCTAGACGTTCAAAACCGCCTCATTTTCGTTTTCGCGCCTCATACATTCGGGCGGGCCAACCGGCGGCGGCAGCGTTGGAGGCGGCAGCGCCACTTACAGCTAAACAGGCGGCACCCGACTATCAGTTGGAGAGATGCCTCGTGGTCCATCCGTAAGTGCACCTCGTCGTGGAGGTCGGCGCCAGTTGTCCACATTGCCCCCAGTGTTCAACCAGGCAACCGTCGCCAACCAATCGCAGCAAGACCCCGCGCTAACGCCCAGCACATCACAACAACTCCACCTGACACCGCAGTCGCAAGGGCAAGCTAGACTGCATGCGTTCTTGATGCACTGTGCACGTTGCTTCTTGCTCAACTTCTAACTTGGATGCTTGCTTCTATCATGACTAGCACAGTGACTCACTGCATGCGTTCTGGATACACTGTGCACGTTGTTCTTCTTTTGCAACTGTGAGGGTTGCATCTTTCATGGCTGGCAGCATGACTCATGTGGTTGTGCTTGCAGAGGGTCGATTGGAACCCCCAACCCAAACGCATTTGGCCGTGACGTGGCAACCTCGGCCGTCAGCAACCCTTCCCCAAGCAAGTGGAAGATTGGCAACGAGGTAAGCACTGTGTGACACTGTGACACTGTGTGTATGTGTGTAACGGATTGTTCTTCTGTGGACAGCATTTGCGAGATGCCGTCGTTGAAATCATAAACGGCCACTGGGTAGAGAGCCACGTTTATCCCAAGGAGGACACTATTCGTAACGTCATGTGTCAGGTGCTGTGAATGCTTCATGACCGCACTGCACCGTGACACTGACCAACCTGCCCGTGACAGGTAGTTGGCTTCGACCATGACGACGAGGCCGATGCGGCCAAGTTCTATGAGGTGTACTGGACTCCCAAGGAGTGCCCCTTCCACTGGAGTGTCGCCCTGAAGAAAGCTACGCAGGTCCGGTCTGAGAACGTCACCAAGATCAAGCATGTCCTTGAGAAGGAGTACAAGTGGACACTGTTTAACAGCAACAAGCGCAAGTGAGTTGGGTCCCTCACCACCATGTCTGCTATGCAACACTGCCTTCTTACTCAGCCTCCATACACACGTACTCATCTCGCCTATTGTAACCGATTCAATCAGGCACATCGACGCCCTAATGGACCCCGAGACCCAAAAAGCCCAGATGCGCAACGCGCTCCAAAGTAAGTCACAGGCACTATTCTAGCCTGGTGCAGGCTCAACTTGAACTATCTATTTCGTGACTAATGCCTTGTCGGTATGACTGTCGCAGACAAGTCATGGCGGAGATTTGGGGTGACCGACACTGCAGACCCGGAGCGGAGGAGATACATCCATGAATGGGGCAATCCCATCATCTGGCAAATGATCGTGTAATGCTGGTCATACGCCGTCACTACACCTGGTCGCCGGCAGCTGACAGTCAACCACCTCGCATACCTGTTGCTTACGGTGAGCACTCTGAACTCCATCATTAGCAATTCAGGAACGCTGTAGCCCCAAACTACAGGCTTGCAGACGCGTTGCAGTGAATAGTGGCTTTCGATGCCACTAAGACATGCCTGTAAACTACGCAGGTGGAGCGCATCCTAAAGGGCAAGGATGGAGACCCTCTCCTAGCTGCCAGCATAGACACACATGAAGAGTACCTCAGCGAAATCAACACCATGATCATGTCAATGAAGCGGGAGATGAGGCAATGGTACGCAGCCCTCCAGCCATTCACCCTTGTGAAACGCCGCACTGCATCTTGTGTCGAATACGTGAAAGATCCCAATCGGCGCCGGCCGCAAGAGACAGCAGCTCGTGACCCGCTCGCTGAGGCGGAAGCGGCATTTGATTGGCTGGCACAACCGTTTGAGGAGGAAGAGCAAGCTCCGGCGTCTCCTCCACAGGCCCCAGCGCGTGGTGCTTTGTTCCGTAATGACGAGACCAGCGATGATGGAGAGGAGCTGTAGCGCAGTTGGTAGTCCGTTTAGCTGGTAGTGTACATAGCTACAAGGCTCTTGTGACTGAGTGTTGTGCATCTTAAACCAGCTCAGTCAATCGTCAATATGCTCATGCACATCAATACTTGCATCCCTATGATATACAACAGAACTGCATTCGAGTCACGTCATCGAACCACAAGCCTTGGCAAGTGACTGAGAGACACTGTACACATTTCAGGTACATGTACACAGCACGGGCACATAACAATGCTGGAAGTCAGTGACAGTCGCGTGTAGTCAAGCTATGCAAATACATATGACGACAGTTAGGCATTGGTCATCTTCAGTTGTTGAAGAATGCCTTATTTTGACGATAATTACCTAGTTGGTGCTTGTGAATTAGGCTTAGTCGCCTGCGCTGGACTGGTGTGTAACCTGCAGGTGCCTGTCACATAGGCTGAGTCACCTAGGTAAGACTGATGTGTAACTTACAGGTGCCCGTTGATTAGTTGTAGTCACCTAATAAGGCCTGATGTGTAACTAACAGTTGCCTGTAAATTACACAAAGTCATTTGTTAAGGCCTAGTGTGTGACTAACAGGTGCCTGTTAATTATATAAAGTCACCTGATAGAGCCTGATAGGTAACTAACAGGCGCCTGTTAGTTAGGCAAAGTCAACTGTTAAAGACTAATTTGTAACAAAAAGGGCCTTACAGTAACGAAAGTTACTATTAGGTCCCTGTATCAAGATTACAGGTGGCCTGAGCCACAACAGTCTAAATTAGCGTCCTCAGGTGCACGGCCGTTGCCAGTATATAGTCGGCCGGCAGGGAAAACATATTGCGATGTTGGGACGAGTCACTAGAGTCACTAAGTTCACTAGGCGGGTCGCGAGTAGGGAAAACTCCATTACAAGTTGGTGTGAGACTGGTACCGGGCGTTGCACCAGGTGCAGGGACTTGGGAGCCAGTAAACACACTCCAGCGTATAGCAATATTGTTGTCGCACTTAATCACAGCGCGCAGGCCAGCAGCGCCATATGCCCGAGTCAATGATAGTGAGTAGGAAGAGGCGCATCAGGAAGCGATGGAGTGTTCTCATGCACGGAGACTGCCACATACACACCGGTTTGTACTGTAGCTGCAATCGCAGCGGGTGCCTGATGAACAATTCCACGACTTAAAAGCTCCCAATTGCATAACTGGACCTGACAAACAAGTTTACAGGTTAACTCGCATGTTGCATCGCATTCATTTATAAACGTGCGCCAGAAGTTGATGCAATGCATAGGCAGCGCCTCTATTGTTATAGACATGAGTTGGACACGCATTCAGGCAGTAGCATGGCATGACATGCACAGCATGTAACGCGCAAGTGTGTTGCATGGTAGCAATCAGAGCTGTGCACATATATAGGCGTTCCTATCATAGCAGGACAAACATATGCACACTCCGCAGGCAAACTCAACCCAAATCGCACACAAGGCATACGCATGTACAAACAATGCGCAACAGTATGGCACATGCATAGTGGCATGCATAGTCAGCAGCATGCAGAGTGACATAGCGCACGCAACTCACACCATGTATAGCGAGAAAGATACCTGATGATAGCGAGCATCGCCAGAGTCTACATAGCCGTTCCACGGTTGTGTCAAGACCTGACCCAGTCCCACCAATCGATGCCCAACTGCGAGGAGCGCCTCCGTTAATGCCTCAGTCATGGTGCGCATGGGTACAGGGGGGTCCATCTTTCAGCAAAACTACCACCACCGCCGCCACCGCCGTGTCAAAGTAGGCGGATGTTCGGGTGTGCTTGTACAGTAACTTAACCTACTTGGCAATGCAGCATTGGGCATAGGGTATGCTAAAAAGCATGTGCAGCATTGGACATTGAAAACTCAAAACGAAACTTCAGCTGTCACCTTTTAGCCATATGTGACACGCGGCAAGTGCTAACTGCCGCACAAGTTGTGTCCGCACTTGAGAGTAGAGTAGAATATAGTAGAGTAGAGTTGTGCGGTTTCTGCGTGAGCAATTGGACGGTCACCATTTGGAGTTTTTGCTGCTGATCGTCCAATCTAACGATGCAACACACGGTTTGTCTGCGGGAGCTGCGGGAGCTGCGAGAGTAGCTTCGAGCTGCACGTAAAGCTTTCAGCTGCGGTAGATGTGGTCAGTGGCAGGGGCGGTTAGGTTGTTGGTGGTGTGGTTGCGGGCGGTGAGGTTGTTGGCAGCGGGTCTTGGGGTTTTGAGAAGAGCACTAGTGAAGGGTAGCAAGAATGTCAGGAGAAGCCAGCAGGTCCACGGACAATGAACCACCGGAGAACCCCTGGATGCCGATCCACATTATGGAACCCCACTTTGGCCAAGAAGGCGAACCCTCTGAGGAGCAGCTGCATGACAACTGGCATGCTGCAGACAACCATGTAGCTGCCGCAATCAGGACCATGAGCTTGGCTCTCCAGCCAACAAAGGCAATGTTTCAGCATGTGTTTCTTTGGTGGCAGCCTTGCATGCACTTGTAGAAGCATGCAAAGCACTAAAGCATGCACCCAACTGTAATAGAAGCATGCAAAGGACTATAGTAGAAGCATGCAAAGCACTACAGCAATGTACTGAAGCATTTAAGCACTGCATGCTCAGCACAGAAGCGCACCAGCACGACTTCAATTTTGATTGCAGATGATGATGGAGTACTCATGGCGAGGTCGGCATATGACCATTGCAGAAAGGACAGCCGACATTTTGCAGGAGAAGAGGCGGATTGCAAGAGATGTTGGGCTGCGTTTTAGGAAGAATCAATGGGAGCAGCCGCCACTCAACTACCAACTTGCAGTGGCTATGCTCAAGCTCTATCTCCCGGACGCCTACTAAAAAGGTAACAGCTCTGTTGCCTTAAGTCAGTGAGTGACTGCATCAAGCAGCAACGCAGTGACCTTTGTGAAATTCAGCTAGCAAGATGATGTTGACAGACTACTGCATGGCTGGAAAATGAACTTGGTTAACGTAAATAGTTATCATGTAACTGGTCATCCTGTAACTGGTCATGGTGCAGGTCCGAGGTAGGTTCAGGACTTTCTGCCAAACCACGAAGGATTGGGTGAACCTGAGTATCGCGAAAAGAAGAAGGAGCAAAATCGGCAATACAAGGAAAAAAAAAGAACATGTTGGCGACCCTCAATGAGCTGAAGAGACATCCGAACAAGGTGGTAGATCTTTTGCAGCTCTGCTTGTCAAGGTGATCTTCTGATGACAATGTATGCACGGTCAACCCTGCAGTTATTTGCTGCGAAACAACTCTTGAAGACCTTAGCCGGTAAACAGCCCAGTGCACGCGCGTGTGTGTGTGTCTCCTTGTGGTACAAATACCTCAACTAGTAGTTGACGTGCACAGAACAAGAGGCAGAGGAGGAGGCCTGCAAGAAATGCTTGAGAGACTCTGGGAAAGGCAGCAACAAGTCGGCACCTTCCTCTTCTGTAAGGAATTCCGGTGAAGGCTCAGGCAACCAGTGGCAGGCGGCTACTGGTGCATAGGTTGAACTGGGGGAAGCTTTGAGGCTGTGCAAGCTCGTAACAGATGAGTAGATGACATGTTGCTGCAGGATGGAGCAACAGCTGCAGTAAAAGCGAGCCCTACGACTACGCCAGTAAGAACACAAGCTGCTCAGGTAACATAAGTCAACAAAAACTGTAATTGAATGGTCTGCTAATTACTTACATCTCAGAGCAGGCTGCAAAGGAGAAGAAGAAGAAACAGCAGCAGGAGGAGGAGGAGAGGAGGAAGAACATGAAGAAAAGGAGTGAGGAGAGGCGTATGAAGAAGGGCAAGGCTCTAAAGAAAAGCAAGAAACACAAGAAGAGTCAGCGCAGTAATGTGAGCTCGCACAAGTGCCGCACAGCTGCTGACTCCCACACGCGCGCGGGCCACGCATTTTCATACACAATTTGTGTGATCCGCAGTAAGAGTTTTCAGCAGCCAGCGGCAGCTCCTGCGATGAATAAGAAGAAGACAGTAGCGAAGACGAAAAAAGCAGCGAGAGCGACAAGGAGGCCAGCAGCGAAGACGACAACAATGACGCGGAGAATGAGGACTGCGACGAGGTAAGGGCGCTGGCAAGCTGGTGTGTGCAAAGGCGTAAACTGACTCGAGCTAGTCTTCATTTGCAGGTAGTCAACATGCACGGGAAGCTACTTGACAGCGGGAAGTCGGTGAGGTTGTTCGTGGAGGACAGCATCTATTCGGTAGCCCACGCAACCGTGAACCTGGTAGACCCCGACGCAGAGTTCCAGGACACCAACATTGGGAAGGGCAATGTTGTGGTGCAGGTGCACCACATCATCACCCAAGCACCGCGCGTGGTAGATGGAAAGGTTAACACACCTCCAGCAGCGAGTCTGCCAATATCATTCAAGCGCGGTGGTGATGAGCTGGTGACAATGGTGCAAGGTAAGAGCTTGCTGAAGCTAACTGCTGGTGCAAATGTGGGCCACACATGGAGTGATGACGTGATCTTACGGACGTGGGAAAGTTGAGGCAGGAGATGACTTGCGCTGGCCTGCCAACCTGATTGGAGATGAGAGCAAGAAGACTGCTGCAAAGAAGGCGGGAGGTGGCAAGCAAAAGAGCAGCAGCCAGAACCGGAAAAGGTAGGTGAGCGAGGAAGTGACGTTGCGGAGGGGGAAAAGGGAGCATGGTTCGGAGGTTGTTGGGCTAGCACATTGTTAGCCACAGGAGTCTCTTCAGTAGCAGCATTGTTGCTGATTGCAATGCTGAGTTAGCTAGATGCTAGCCTAGAACTGGTTGATTCTGCATTTGAATTTCAGCATTGCACATCATCTACCATTATCACCACATGCATTGTGTACGCACGCAACCATGCATTATCAACAGATGCATACAACACTTTGTTCAGGATCTGGCTTGAAACACAGATTGTGTGCAACTGCGACACTTCGTGCATACCGCAACCCACACTTTGTTCAGGATCTAGCATAAAGCTTTGGGACTCAGGTTGTGTGCAACTGCCACACTTCGTGCATACCGCAACCGAAACTTTGTATATCTGGCATGAATGTTAAAGACTGTGATCTTAGCAAATGAAACTCTTCGTATAGACTACGGCTAAAAGCTTTTGACGAATCCAGAGAGCACACAATGTGAAGGTGTAAGCTAATCACAAACTTAACGCTAACCAGATTAATCACAAAGAGAAGGATGTGGACAAAACAACCGATTAGAAACAACAAATAATGACACCTGATCCACTGCAAAGTGCCCACCAAGGTTAAAACATTATTGAGGATGTAGAGGTAAACAACCACTGCATAGTATTAAGATCAATGTTCTTAATGCATGATCTATCCAGCAATTAGTGCGGGATTTGGCCACTATTAAGTTCAAGAACAGACGGATACCGAATTTAATGCACGCCTTCTGTTGCATCTTAATGGCAGCTGAATTTCAAACTAAGTTGTGACTAAGGCAAGAAAAGAGGTAGAAATCAGTACTCGGTTGCTACTAGATACCCAATCAAGTTACAATTGAATCTTAAACCAAGTTGGTCCAAGCCAGGCTGTTGGGGGGCCATTTCTACAGGTGATGCTACATTGATTACCGTCGCACTTCGCGTGACCACCCCCAAGCCGACGGTCTCACCGAGCGGACAGTACAGACTATCAAGAAGGCACTCCACAAGTACGTGCTGGAGTATGAGAAGAACACCTGGGACGACCACCTTCCGTGGGTGGCCCTTGGATACCAATTGTTAAAGAAGGCGGCTCCGCGCGAGTACAGCCCCTACTACCTGCTGTTCGTGCGTCCGCTATTGCTTCCCTTTCGTGCACAGCAAGAAGTAGATCGTGTGGTGAATAACCTCTAAGATCTCAACTGGATGCACCACGACATTACCACACGGGCCACGTTGTTCGAGCACACCGTCCCAATGGCCTTCACCAACCTGCGCATCACACAGCACCGCGACACCCTGCGCTACGAGCGCGTGCGGAGCGGCTTCTACAAGGAGCGCCAACGACGGTTTTAAGCAGGGGGCTTTGCCTACCGCATGGCAGCCACCAAAGACACGCTTGACACCTCCGTGGGCCGCACCGTCCACAAGGTACTCAAGGTGTACCCCATAAGAGTGCTGGACCGCCTCGGTAAAAATGGCGAGAGGTTGAAAGACAACATGGTGAACTGCGCGCCATGTCACCTTCCTTACATAGCAGGCTTTGCGCGCATCCAGCACCCTCGCCCCGCCTGCAGCACACGCTGTGAATGATGCGGCAGCGCCGGCGACGACGCACTCATGATGCTCTGCGGTGGCTGCAACATGGGCCTGCATTGCTATTGTCTGGAGCCCCCATTGGACGCATACCCATGGAGGAGTACTGGTGCGACGATTGCCGCGCCAACGGTCCTCCTCACCTGCGTTAACAACTGAGCTCTGGAGCTGGAACCTCCCCAGAAACGCCAGGGGGGTGGCTTGGTGATTGTGTGTCCTATAGCACAGCATGTACACTAAGGAGGACACTGCCTCCACGTGTCCGTGTGATTTAGCGACAGCGGAGCAGCTCCACCAAGCACTCCTCGCCATACAAGCTGGGTTATCTTTTACTTTTGCTACAGGTTACAACATGTTGCAGCAACAGGACTAGCAAGCACGTCTTTCCCTGTAGCGGCCCGACACAGTGTGACAATCGATTCTCCTCAACCTGACAAAGTGACCAAAGGAGCAGTACACAACAAGCTTTATGCTTTGGACTTGTCCTTTGGCAGTTTTGAGATGCGCTGAGATGCGAAGGCAAATATCCTGGTAAGTTGTAAAACGGAATGAAATATGAAATATTCTTATTCATGCTTGGCAGCTACAATAACACGCTGTCCTGGTTCATTTTGTCTACAGCTGCCCTCGCTGGTGTTGATACGTTGCGGTAGATTTGTCGTCCTGCCGGACAGCAATAAGTTTACAAACCTGCAGATGCAACTTTCACTGCCTGCATCTGCATGCATGCAAGTATGCCACTAATCTCATGCCTATTGTAGATGTTGGATCTCGCTTATTGCGTCTCCTTGACGTCCCTCACAGCACCCACAGTAGATTGTTTAATTCTGCCACATCTGCTTTTCTTTAGCTTGCACTTTTGCAACAACTTGCGTGCCATTCCCAGTATAGAGCTCCCGAAACTCAAGCATTAGCGCTCAATATGATGTCGATTGCAACCCAGAAGGCTTGTTACAGCAGGTGAGGGGCGTGCAATGCTAGCAATGTACGAATAGTACTGCAGGTTGGGGTATATGAGCAACAGCTGGTCGTAAATGCGCATCTTTCCTGCATCAGTGCACCTGCGTCAGTGCATTGGGGGCTTATGCCCCCTTCCCCCTTCCCATGCTGCGTCGCTCATCAGCTTCCTTTGCTACAGGTGTGCAAGATGAAGGACCTCCGCTATTGATTCTGTGCAACATGTGTTTGGCATCATGGCCAGTTGTTAAGCTGTGGGAATTGCATCACCTCGAAGTGCTGGATGTGTCACAACATAAATCTGATTGAGGTATCCAAGAAGTCGATTGCTTGCAACAGTTGAAAAAATTGGTGGATTTTAATAAGCTTAACAACATACCAAAGCTGCAGTCGTTGCAACATTTTAAGGAGTTGCAGATTTGGGGGGGGGGGGGGGGGGGGGGGCTTGACACTTATACTAGTAATGATCAACAACTGTAATATTACTATGCATTTCAACAGTGACGGTTAAAACGCAACGATGCAGTTAAATACAATTGTACCGGTTTTGCATCAAGTTTTTGTATAATGCCATTATACTTGCACACTCCAAGCATGCGCATGTAAAGCGCAATGCGCCAACATCGTCGTCATCATCGTTGTCGCGTTGGTTAGTTGTGTACTTGGCGGTACCAGCTCGCAAATGCACAACTTAGCAAGTCCGTTCTTTATACCCGCAATGATAGGCAAAGCTTGATAGCTATATATTCGACTTGCACACGAGCATAATTTGCAAGAACTACTTAAAGACTTTATGATAGATAATGTAATTATCAAATAGTGATGTAGTTCCCTTGCCATTTACTCAACTACATGATAACCTCATTGAATCAACTCACTACAACTTGGCTTCATCAAGCGCAATGTGTATCCCTTTTTATGATATGCACACGAACAGCGCACGATGGCAAAGGAGCCTCTTNGGGGGGGGGGGGCTTGCTCAAGGTGCCTGAACATATTTGCAATTGCAAAAAGCTTGTCAGGCACCAGCTAGAAGCGCAATTTGAAGCGCGAAGCAAGTGGCACTTTGGGCGAGTTGCCACAATGCTCCACATGGCAGGAACTTAAGGGTGGGAACATCATCATGTGTTCTCTCATCTAAGTTTTCACTGTTCTTTGCTTCTGTTGTTTTGCTCATGATTGGCACCAGGGATGCTGCTGAACCTTTGCTGGTTTGAGCGAATAGACTTCCGGCTTGCGAAGCCGCAAGTTGCATTATAAACGCAATGCAAAAGTAGCTTCGGCGCTATTACAGGGCTTTTTACGCGCGGACCAGTCGTACGCGGCCCGCAAACCGCGTCTGGTTCGCTGTGGCGAACCAGTGTGACCGGACCACCGGTGGTCCCGCCCCATAGCCGGATGGCCTGCAAACTAGTGCAGCACTCAGCACGCGGCTTGAGCAGTAGGACTAGGGCTGGCCGCGCCCCCCTCGGTCTGCGAAGTAGAGGAGCATTAGTACAGCACGCGTGTACAGTATGGACCAATCATGGTTCCGCCAAGCAGGACCCTACTGCACTAGTACGTTCACAAGCGGCCCTTGTAGACCATGCCTGCTCTGGGTTCAGCACTCAACAACTCGCTCATGAATATTACGGACCAGGGTTGGAGCGGTACATTGGCAGCTACTTGGACCAAGCTGCGTACCTAGCCTGGGCACGACGACACATCACCTGGTCCTTTTGCTGCCACGGTCACGTGCGCCAATGCTAAACGAGTACCAGGCACTCGGTTGCATGCTCCCCCGTCCGTTTGCTAGGGTGTTGGGCTTGCGCTGCAATCTCAGCGACGGCGGCGGCAGTGGTGGCTATAACCTTTGGGGCAGCTGGTTTTGTGGGTACTACGCATGCACCGAGCATAGCGGACCGGAAAGCAGCTGATATTACTAACAGATTACACAAGTCTATCGGACTCAAGCTAGCTGTAGTCAATTAAGCAGCTTGGCGCAAGCGGAAGCAGCGTTCCAAGTTGGTTCTCAACGCAACGCAAGGTCTCCTACGTTAGAAGCACTTGGAGTTAAGCCAAAGAGAGCAAGCTCTTGCTCGCAGAGAAGCTGAGGTGTCCCAACTTTTGGCTGATAGCGGCCTCGCTGGTGACAACGCGTCCCCAATGGAGGTGGATGGGCGCGCAGATCCCTCAGTCACGTAACATCCTTGCCCCATTGGCTAGCTTTTAAAGCTGGTTGTTTGCGACATCAACACAGCTAGCACAGATATCTTGAAAGCTTCGAAACTTTGTCCTGCAATGAGCGTGCTTGCAGTTGTTAAGCGCCTACTATTACGGCCCCCTGGAGGCCAGCTTCAGTTGCTCAGCCTACTGCTCACCCCTTTGCATCCGATGGCCAGCCATCCACTTCGCATTCCCCTCTACCACCAACTGCTGAAGCGGGAGGTGGAGCATTCGCCAACGAGCCATCTCATCATGTGGAGAGCCAGCAGCAGCAGTGGAATCGTCAAGTTATCTGCAACTGCAGTTACAGTGGATGCCGCGGCATGGTAAGCAGTGCAATCTATGAGTTTTGCATTGCATCTTCATGAACACTGTAATGTCTACGACTTATGCAATCCACTGCTTTCCATAACTGTGACCTAAACTCTCATAAGCACTGAACAGTGCCAATTTGGTCTCTGACACAGCCATGCACGCATGTCTCTTGCTTGTGTTTCTTGATAGCGTGGTGATGTAGATTGGTGTTGATCGCTGGCTAGCTGACGGAGCTCTGTCATCATAGATGGTGGACGAAGCAGTTGCAAAGGCGCACCGTGCACTTGACCTGGCAGTTGCCGCAAGTAGGTGGGCACCACCTATTCCCCCTTGGTCAACCTCCCAAGCTTAGCCAACCACCATCAGAGTCTGCTACAAAGAAGTGGCTGAATATCTACCCATACATCGTGACAGCCCTGGAAGATTCTGGTGTCCAGGTTGCTCTCGTCAACGAGATCATGAAGCTCATCTTTGGCCAGATACATTCTGTGGTCAACCTGGCCTTGGAGGTTCCTTTTTAACAGGAGCAATTATGGTATAACATCGCCAGCCTCATATGCGACACAATGTCGAACAGCCCTGTCGCGGATGAGCTGCCGACCGACATTGCCGCCGTGGATAAGCTGTTGGCCGCGCTCGGCATGCATGTTCCTCAGCCCCTGACCGTCTGTCCCACATGCAAGTACTTGTTTTATGCATTTTATCCCACACTCAATAAAGATGACGAGGACTGGGACACGGGCGAGACCAAGCAAAAAATGATTTATCGCCTTTGCAACACACCGTGCGGAGGGGGATGCGGCAGGGTTTGCAAAGAATGTTGCGACTTCTTGTACAATCGTATAGGTGCCTAGCTCAGCGCCAAGTTAGCTGTCCCTTCAATCGCTCACGAATATCATGAGGAATGGCGCCGCAAATATGAATGGATGCACTTCCCTGTGGAACAAGTACCCGCTGCAAACACTAAGTACTGGCATGGTGCGAAGAAGCGGCATCACTGCAGCTTCTGGAACCCTCGCCACAAAATCGAGCTGCCTGTTTCCTGCGCATTCTGCTACCACATCCCGGATGTCGACTCGGAGCATCGCAACGCAGGTGATCACGTGACATTCGAATGCTCAGAGGTCCACAAACCCAACCATCAGATGGTTCAGCAAGCTCATGGGAACCCTCGCAACATAGCCCTGCTGATCCACGCCGACGGCTTCAGCTCAACAACCATTGTGAAGCACTGTTGTTAGTGCCTCTGTTCTTAATGGAGGGAAGCGCATTTCCTCACAAGAGTCTTCCGTCATGCCTTTGCTTTTTGTCCCTACTGATCAGCTCCCAAACGGTGTGGACAGTCTGGAGCCCTTTTTAAAACCACTAGTGCGTGACCAGGAGAACCTCTACTTGAACGGCTTCACTATTCGTTATGGCCTCGACTCCAATTATGTTGATAGCCGCATGCTTGATCGACGACCAGGTAATGACTTGGTTATGTCATGTCATATCATCTTTATCACCCAAAGTCTCATAGGCACTGTCCAGTGTCTATGAAGTATGCACTCCATTGTAGTGTGTAATAAAGTCTCATAGGCGCTGTTCAGTGTCTTATGCAGTACGTTGCTATGACCTTAATCTCATAGGCACTGTTCACTGGCTACGACTTGGTTATATCATATCTGCCTTCTTGCGGTCTAAGAAACTGTCACAGGCTGCACTGCCCAGTGCGGCCTATGACAGTCCTATCAGACTGGTGTTGTTAGATATTGATGTTGCCTTTATTGCAGGTCATAACGCTGCGGGTAGTACTGTGGCATGGACGGGTGACCAGCGAGCGCAACGTGAGATACGCCAGTTTAAGAATGGAGGCCTCGTCCCCTGCCGGCGTTGTCTCCTCAAAGCCACTCAGCACCAAGTGCTCCGGCGTGCTGAGCAGGGTGAAGCTACTACGAGGACACGTACTGACCATATTTATAGTGACAATCGCTACTACTGCCGCCATCCCCCAGCAGAGAGAGCAGCAAAAAATGCGTGTGACAACGCATGCATGGTACACTCACTCGATGGCCAAAACCGAAAAGAAAAATCAATGGAGTGCGGCATAACCGGGAAATCTCCACTCTAACGGTTGTGGCATCTGTATAAATTTAACCCTTACCGCGACTTGGTCTATGACACTATGCACCTGTTGCTGGAGGGGCTTTCCAAGAGTTTGGTGCACAGTACGCTTGGAGCAGACAGAATAAAGCATGTCCAAGACATTGCCCAGGTGGAGCGCAGGCTGTCCCAGATGCGCATATATCGCCCCATGGACTTGAAGAACAAACGTTTCTCAAGAGGCATCAACAAGCACCTGGCTTGGTTCAAGGCCCAAGACTTGCAGATGTTCGTGCAGTATGCTGTGCCATACGCTGTGTCCGATCTGCTAGACGAAGCAACTAGAGACGTCAGCTTTGCGCTTCACTTGCTCATCCGCATCTTCTTCCACAGCTCTCGCATACATGGATGGACTGTGGAGCTGTTGCAACTTGCTGACGCTCTTTTGAAATATCGGAGGGTCTACTTGGAGGACCTGTTTGGCACCAACAAAAGGCCCAACGAGCGTGGCCGGTGCCGGTCACATTCTGGAGGACATCATCCGGCATGGGAGTCATGATGTGTACTGGTGTTTTGTGCAAGAGCGCACTGTGTCCAACTATGTCAACACCTTCACCAACGGGAAACAATTTGAGATCAGCTACATGCGGCGTACACTAAGGAGATGGTTTCTCCGGATGCTCAACGTAATGCGAGAAGATCATCAGATCGGAAAGCTGTTGTGCCACCGAGCTGATGATATGATGGCATACTCTCAGCAGGTTTACCAGCTTTTGAGTGGAGCATGTAGTGACTGTCAGTACGAAGTGCGCTCTCAAACTCAAAAGCACGCCATGGAGTTCTGGACCCTTGCTGAGAAATTCCCAGACTTGGAGCATGCGCAACTGATCAGAGAGAAGAGCATCCTTATTGGCAGCACTAGGAAGCCTGTCACCCTCAAGGGATCTTGGCCTTGAAAATCAAATGCGTTGAGACCATCACTGGCAACTTGCCCGGAGTCATACTCAAGTTGCGCGCATATGTGCGTAACGGGGTCATCTACAGGTGTGTCGTTTAATCTGCGAGCTATGCATTGCTGTGACGTAAGTCTCATAGGTACTTTCCACTGTCTACGACTTATGCATTCCATTGCTGCGATCTGAAGACTCATAGGCACTGTCTACAACTTATGCATTCCATTGCTGTGACCTGAAGACTTATAGGCACTAGACAGTGCCTGTCCGGTCTATAACACAGCCATGCACGCGTGTGTCTTGCTTGTGAAGCCTTTGTATTAGCATTTGCAGACGCAGAGGCGTTGATAATATGAAGATGGCGGACCCAACTGTTGCACCATGCCGGGTGTATCAGATCTACCTGTTCAATTGGCGGAAGTCAACTATCCATGTGCAAGTGCGTGTTGAAGGACTAGCATGCACATGTAGTTGATTAACCCTGATTAACCCTGACCCTAACCCTAACCCTAATTAACCCTAACCCGATATACTGTGTGGTTGTGTGCAGATGCAAAGGAGTTGGTTTCATCCTTAAGTGGCAGACAGGTTGAGAAGACGATTGCGAACACTCATGGACAGTATGTTAGCACAGCAAAGACATGAGTCGAGCTAGTAGTAGCAGGTGGTGTGTAGCATGCTGTAGTCCATATCATAGCTGTCCCCCACCATCAACTCAAACCAGCTGTGTAGAATTGCTGAGCAACTCTGGCTTTGACATATAGACTGTATATTAGAATTAGCAGTGCAATCTACTTGGTTTTTAATCACATTCGGGACTTGGCAAAAATGAGAGTATATGTTTATTCGTGTGGGGTTGAATATTCACTCACAGCTAAGAGTTAGTGCAAAACGTATTGCTTGGTTTTGGAATGGTGTTGAAGATTCACTTAAAGCTAGGACTTAATGTGAATCGTATTGCGTAGTTTTAGATTGGTATTGAATGTTCACTCACATCTGTGGCATGAAACTGATGAAGGGTATGGATATACATGTGTGACAAGCTGATCAATTGATTATTCACGGGCAGTTGGGACTTGGTGAGTTTAAGCTGTCTATTATAGCCACAAGCTTATGCCCCTTCATGAATGTTCAGGCAATGTATAGCTGAATACTTAGCAGAGCACATGCTGTGTCCATTTACAATGGCATGCCCTTGAACATTCAATCGGTTTCAGCTAAATACACGAGGTATATGGGTTTTAAAAGGTGGCGTTGATGTATCGTGTGGATACTCACGCGATTTATAGGTGAATTTTGCGATTTCGTTTTGCCAGGGATCGCACCGAATGTACGAAAACACTTGAATATTCACTCGATAAAAAGCTGAAACGGTAAATCAAACGAATACTCAGTGCGTTTACCATAAATTTTCATAAGTTCGGGGGTCTTAAAATTACCGGTGTGAACCATACATGGTTCACACCGTGCACTTGATGCGTTCTTGAGTTCTTCTGTGCTGAGATGGATGCCCTTGACCATCTTCTCAGCGACAGGCGAGTGAGGTTGACATAGCTGAGATGCCTGAACCATCGATGCCACAATAATGGCGACTCCTTGTCCTTTACCACCATGGCTTGAATGTCAATGTTCTGAGGGTGCTGCTTTACGTGGTAGAGCCCTCTCGGATCAGCGATTCCAACCATGTGCACGACCCCATCAAAGATAACTGTGCAGTCACCCTTCCGGAACACTATCTTTGCTCCCAAGCCCTCAGCAACTCTTACACAGAACAGACTTGCAACAGCCTTTGGCACATGCAGGACGTTGCATAACAACACCTCGCATAGTGTGTTACCAACCTTGCACTGGAGTCGTTCATTGCCAACTCCCTCAGCCACCAGTATTTCGCCACCAAAGCCTGCCACTTTCACTGGTGACGTCAGCTTCCTGTAGCCCTCCATCAGCTCCTTGTTGGGGGTGAGATGACGATCGCAGCTAAAGTCCACCACCCAAAAAACTGTGCCCGCCCTCGAACTGGATGCAGTGAAGACGACATGTTTCTCCTTGTGTTGGTGCTCGTTGCCGCTGTTGCTGGTGCTTGCTCTAGGTTGCCCCTGTTGTTTCTTCCTACAGTCCTTCACAATGTGCCCCTTCCAACCACACTCATGGCATGTGAGGTCTTTGTGACGAGGATTGCCCGGCTTGTTGCCCTTGTTGTTCTCTTCATGGTTGCTCTTCTTCCCGTGCTTGTTGGTGTAGAAGGCCACGGCATTAGCTTGCTCGTCCTTCTTCACAACCCTCTGCTCCACGGTGAGCAGCTCCGATAGTAAATCGTCCAGCGTCAGCTGCGCTGACGATGTCTCCAGCAGTGTTACGACGATCTCGTACTCTGCTGCCGATGTCTCCAGCAGTGTTACGACGACCTCGTACTCTGCTGGTAGCCCTGCAATAATGGCCAGCACTACCTCCGTCTCCCACATGTTGTGGCCGACGTTGATGAGGTTTGCCCATAGCTCTCTCGCGCGTGCAAAATACTTCGTAATAGGTTCTGCTGCCACCTTCCTGAGTGCGCTAAGCTGCTTGCGTAGATGCAACTTTCTGGCATTGTTCTTGACTCTGAAAACGGCTGATAGCTTTTCCCAAGCTTGTCTACCATCTTCACATGCAGTGAGCATGGGAAAGTGATGCGGTTTGCTGTTCAACACAAGCAAAGAGTGTGCTTCTGCTGAATGCTCTGACCACACAGTGTTTGCTCTTGGTGTTGGTGGTGGTGCCTTCGGATCAACGTACTTTCACACCTTCTTGTGGATGAGCAAGGCCTTCATCTCCACGCACAATGTGTTGTAGTTGTTGGTGTCCAGCTTTGCAATCTGCCCCTTGTCGTAGGTCGCCTCCATCTTTGTCATGCCTGCCTTCACTTGCAGTTGACACCCAAGGCTCTGCTACCAACAAGCTACCGTAGTGTAGAACTACTATGCACACAAGCTAGTCTCACACTCCTCAAGCGTAGCGTGGGCCCATAACCTGTTGAAGGACTAGCATGCATGTAGTTGAGGCAAGCATGGACACACAGAGACAGAGCTACCGCCACCAGAGCATACACAAGTCACATGACATTCATCTATTACAAGTTGTCCGCTGGTTCTTATACCAGCCAGTTACACACACGTGTACGTTTGCAAGCAGTGCGTAAGATATACTCAGCTTTTTTACGCGCTCTAAGCTGCGTTGTCTTCCTTACAATCAGAGCTTTCCAATAAGCTCTTACACGTATAATATGTAATAAGTTTACGCGGAGATACAAAGCAGTTAGTAAGGCTCCAGTCTGGAGTCCGGAGTCTGGTCCGACGACGCCATCTTGCTAAGTCCGGACCTAGTGCTCGTCCTAACGACCTTCTACTCCTGTGTGGAGGGTCGATGCTGATCATATATGTAGGAATGACTCTCAACAGGCCTTATACCAAGAAGCGTGATGCCATGGGCAATGACCTAATCGACAGAGACACTGGTGCACAGTGCATTGGGTGTTTGGCAGATGAGTTTACGCTCATTGGTGGAGACCAGTTGCAACGCAAACTCTGGGAGTTGCTCAACCGTGATCTAGCAAATCATCTACTAGCGTACAACTATGACAGCACAGAGTTGAGAGTCACTGCAACCGATATCCCCTTGCCGGTGTGGCTAGAAAAGGGTGATGCCTTGGAGATGCGGCACAACAGCAAGTCCATCTTTGACTTCAGACTTCCGCATGAGCCCTCAGATGAAGATCCCGCTGACCCGCCCCCTTGAGTTGTTGTGGTCAAAGAGGTGCGGTCCGACAGTCATATGGTAGTCGACTACCTGAAGAAGGCAGGGGGGAGGAGGCTAGGCGTCTGAGTGGTCAACACAGTTGCGAGCGACCAGGTGGAGGACCCTTTCTCAGCCAAAACAAAGCTAGACTGGCCAAGGCAAGGGAGCAGCAGAAGCAGCTTTGCATGGACGGAGAGGGGTAGAAGTGATGGACGGTAAATGAAGTTCAACCAACACCGCATGTATTGGAAGCCAGGACAGCAGGGCAGCAAGTGAGTATGTTTGCACTTACATTCACGTGTTTGTGAAGTGTGTTTGTATCTGCGTCATAGACCAGTTTGGATAGTTGCGGACTATGAGACATGTCGGGTCGAGGGGAGTCGAGGGTCACGCTGTCTCGGACAGCTGCATGGACAGCCATGCTGCTGCGCCACCTGTGTAACGCGTAGCAAAAACAGAAAGATGACCTCCACCCTCATGGTGACAAGTGCTTCGTGCAGCTGGTGTGCTGCTGCTGGGTAGTACGGGCAGATGGAGTCGGTGTTTTCCCTAAGAACATGCTGTGCCGTAGCATACAGAATCAACAAGCCACCCCCCCTGGGCTCTGGGGAAGGTTCCAGCTCCAGGGCTCAGCTGCTAGCGCAAGTGAGGAGGGTCGTTGGTACGGCAGTTGTCGCACCAATATTCTTCCATAGGTATCGTGTCCAAAGGTGGCTCCAGGCAGTAGCAATGCAGGCCTTTGTTGCAGCCATCGCAGAGCATTATGAGTGCGTCGTCGCCGGCGCTGCCGCAGTGTTCACAGCGTGTGCTGCGCGCAGGACGAGGGTGCTGGATACGCCCGAATCCGGCTACGTAAGGAAGGTGACATGGCGCACAGTTCACCATGTTGTCCTTCAACCTTTCTCCGTTTTGACCAAGGAGGTCCAGCACCCCTGTAGGGTACACTTTGAGTACCTTGTAGACGGTGCGGCCTACGGAGGTGTCAAGCGTGTCCTTGGTAGCTGCCATGCAATAGGCAAAGTCCCCCGCTTGGAATCGCCGTTGGCGCTCCTTGTAAAAGCCGCTGCGTACGCGCTCGTAGCGCAGCGTGTCGCGATGCTGCGCGATGCGCAGGTTGTTGAAGGCCATGGGGACGGTGCGCTCGAAAAGTGCGGCGCGCGTGGTGATGTCGTGGTGCATCCAATCAGGGTCGTCGAGGTTGTTCACGACGCGATCCACCTCCTATTGCGCACGGAAGGGGAGCAACGGTGGTCGCCCAAACAGCAGATAGTACGGGCTGTACTCCCGCAGAGCCGCTTGCTTTGACAACCGATATCCAAGGGCCACCCATGGGAGGTGGTCATCCCAAGTGTCCTTCTCGTACTCCAGCACGTATTTGCGGAGTGCCTTCTTGATGGTCTGTACCGTACGCTCGGCGAGGCCGTCGGCTTGAGGGTGATCACGCGAGATACGGCGGTGATCGATGTAACATTTGTCCAAGAGGGTGTCGAATTCCCCTCTGAACTCAGTACATTGGTCGGTGATGACTTCGGCGCAGCTGCCAAAGCGGCTGAGAACGTGAGAGAGGAAGGCTTGAGACACCCCCCTGCTGCTCTTGTCGGGTAATGGCACCAGCTCCACCCATTTGGAGAAGTGCTCAATCATGACCAGGATGTAACGGTTGCCACGTGCTGAGGGTGCCAAGTCCCCCAAGATGTCGAGTCCCCATCGGTAAAAGAGACCGGAGATGGGGAGTGGGTGCAAGGTGGCGCTACGCGTGTTGAGGCTGGCGCGCACCATGTCACACTGCTGGCAGTGGCTGACGAACCTTTGCACCTGTTTTGTTAATCCATACCACCAATATTGTGCCCTCACTAGGCTGACTGTGCGCTTGACACCAAAGTGTCCAAGCTCAGTGTGGAGGGAAGTGATGATGTCCTCGCGCGTGACTGGTGTCGGCACTTCCTTGTCTTCGTCGTGGAAGCGGCGATACAGCTTGTCACCTGCCCATCCATAGTGACGGGTGCGTTGGTTGACCCGGTCCTTCTCTCGAGCGCTCATGCCAGAGGGGAGATGACCACGTTGAAGAAAGGAGAGTGATGGCTTGTCATGCCATATGTCCTGCCTGATGTCAGAGGACGCCAGCTCTGTGTCATCGACGTCAATGTCGGCTGCGTGGGCGTCTCCCAAGGGTGTGATTGCCGCAGGGTCGGTAGACTCAAGGGCGGGAATCTCCTCTACCACTGCTGAGGCCGTGGTGTTGGTCTTGCGCCCTGAGCGCAACGCGGCAGCAGCAAACATGGCTGCCATGGTGGGAGCTGTTGCTGCAGGGATGAGCTCATGCCGCGCTCCAGTTGCGTCGTTGGTGCTGAGGTGGGGGTTGCGACTGAGGCCATCGGCGTCTTGGTTGGTGAGGCCAGCGCGGTGGTCAATCTCGAAGTCGTATTCCTGTAACAGCAGGGCCCATCGAGCAAGTTTCCCTGTCAGATGTTGGTTGGTCATCAGCCACTTGAGGGGCTGATGATCGGTGATCAGTTGGAACTGCCGACCAAAGAGGAAAGGTCGGAAGAAGGAGATGGCCCACACTGCAGCGAGGCATTCCCCTTTGTAGCTGCTGTAGTTGGCCTCGGCGCTGTTGTTGCTTCGGCTGGCGTATGCCACCACCCGCTCCTTCTTGTTCTCATCGTGCTGCACCAGCACCGCTCCCATCCCCAGCTTGCTCCAGTTGGTGTAAAGGATGAAAGGCTTGGCGTAGTCCGGACGTTGAAGGATGGGAGCGCTGGTGAGTCTGCTCTTCAGCTCCTCGAAGGCCTGCTGTTGCGACCCCTTCCATGCGAACTCCACCTCCTTCTTTAGTAGCTCGCTGAGGGGTCTTGCGATCTTCGCGAAGTCCTTCACGAACCGGCGATAGTAGTTGGCAAGTCTCAAGGAAGCGCGCAGGCGTGTGAGGTCTGTCGGGGCAGGGATAGCTGCTCGAGCCTCTACTTTTGCCTGCTGCACATACACACCATGGGGCACAATCATGTGCCCTAAGTACGGCACCTTGTGGGTGAAGAAGGTACACTTGTCGGGGTGTACGGTCATCCTTACTCCCTTGAGTCGTTCCAGCACCGCTTCGATGTGCTGAAGATGCTCCTCGTTGCTGCGGCTGAAGATGAGGATGTCATCAATGTAGCACCGCGCGCAGTCCAACCCTTTCAAGGCTTTGTCCATGACGCGTTGAAACTTGGCGGGGGCGTTCTTCAGCCCGAACGGCATTACCTTCCATTGGTACAACTGTCGGTTGCCCCAGAAGGAGGTCTTGTGCTTGTCCTCGTCCTTGATGGCGATCTGGTTGTACCCCTGACGCATGTCCAGGATGCTGAAGACTGTGCAATCTCCCACATCATCAAAAATACCCTCTGCTGTGGGCATGGGGTACCGGTCTTGCTTGGTCTTGTTGTTGAGGGGGCGATAGTCGCCACACATGCGTCGCTCTGTCCAGTTGCCTGCTGAATCCTTCTTCAGGGGCATAACGGTTGCTGCTGCGAAGTCCGATGTGGACTCTTCGATAAGGCCTGCATTCAGCAGCGCCTTACATCTCTGTTCCACCAAGTCTTTCTTCCAACTTGGAGAGCCTGTATTGTCGTCGGAACACCGGCTCAGTGTCCACCAGCTCGATGTCCATCTGGTACACTGAACATGTACCCAATTTCTTCACATTGAAGCTGAATTGGCTCCTCCATTTGTTGAGGAGAGCCTCCAGCTTCTCTCGAGTGTCTTCCGTGGCCAATGGGCCAATGGCATGGTCCCAGGAGGTTGCATTGGCAACCACAGGAATGTCCTCCACTGTCACTGCCGCTTGCTCCTCCGTGTGGACCACCTCAAGAGCTGTGTGAGCTGCCTTGGTGTCGGCTACGCAATCAGCCCACCCCCCAGCCAAGTGTTCGCGATTCTCGAAGGACACGTGGCGGTCCTGCAACGCGAAGCTCAGCTCCAGCAGCCATACCATGCGATTCTGGTCCATGGCGCGACCAAGCAGCTGGCATTGCTGACTGTCCGTCAGCGATGAACCTGTGATGCTGTTGGGAAGAAGCCCATGGCGCGTTCACGTTCGCGTGCGTTGGGTTCTTCCAGCGTGTTGGTGGTCGCATCAAATACCATTCCGTCACCACCGTTCCGAAACGCGTAGGAGCCTGGGTAGGACACCAATGTGGGGAGTGCGCGACGGGGCTGACCGGGCTAATTGCACTGGTAGAAGTGGTTGTGGTCATGACGCAGGGCAGGTTGTGCTGTGCGGCCGGGGTCTAGGATGTCGTCGACCAGCAGGTTGCGCGGCCAAGCGCTGCGCGTGTATTCGGCGGTCATGAGCTCCTCCACGGTGGCCAAGTTTGTCCATTTAGCGCGTACACGATGTGCGCGCGAGCCATGTCGTGCCGCGTTCACCTTGAGTGGGTGCCCCAGAATGGAGCAAACTTCGTCGGTAGCTGGAGGCCACATGCGGACGCTTGTCGTCTTCTGAATGCACATTTTCGATGACGTACCCCAGGGGTCTGGAGATCTGGTGGTGTTGAAGGAGGTGGATGATCCTCATCAGCTCCCAGAACAACATGGAGCGAGGGTTTTCGAGGCCTTGTCCCTTGCCTGCCCTGGAGTGCCCTTGGCATTCCCATCCAGCTATTAACAGGTCGACGTTGCCGAGGGACAGTAGGTGATCTTCAGTGATCAGCCGGACGTCCTGTGGCAATGCTTTGAGGCTGCCTTGCAACGCCGAGAGGGGTAGTTGACGCGGATACCTGGCGTGCAGTTGGCGCAAGTGGTGCTTGAGGACCGTTTGCGCGTGTGGGTCTGGGTCGCAGTAATAGTATTTTATAACCTTCACGCCCGTGTTGAGGACCGCAGCAAGACCACTGCCAATGCCTCCAAATAGCTCCAACACTGTGATGCCCTGTTGCCTGCGAAAGGTGTGGAACTCGACCACTCCGGTGGCCACCATATGGTGGTCCCGCACCTTGACGTGGCTTTGGTAGATGGGGAAGCGCGTGGTGATCAGTGGATGGCTGAGCAAAATGTGTGCGTCCACCTGTGCGCGCCAGCGCCGTTCAGCTGGGTCTTGTAATGCTACTTCCACGGTGGCATCCTCCTGCTCCTCGTTGTACGGGATGGGAGAGGGGTCGCCGGTTCGACACGCGGCTGTGGCACCAGCAGCGATTTGCGTCCGAGCGCCGGCGTATGTGGCCATTACAGCCTTCCGGGTGCGGGCGTGTCTGCGTGTGGCCATGGCAGCCATTTTGCGTTGGGCGCGCGTGCGCGAGACCAACTCGAGAGGCAGGAAACCATGTACCTCTCCGTCATCCTCATCCCAATGTGGCCGAAACCACGCTCGTTCTGTCCAGCAGTCGAGGCCCATGCCCACAGGGAAGTTGAAGTCCTGCCCAAGCAGAAAGTCGAAGGAGCCGGCATTGGTGACCACGCATTGCTGGACGATCTCGGTCGTGTGGGTTGGGTCCAGCCCTGTCAACCGAATGCAAAAGGCCTCCCTGGTGACTCCCATCACCTTATCTCGGCTACCTGTGGCAGTGTCCAACACGTACGGGCAAGGCACCAAGTCGGAGCTGGTTATGTCTAGGGACCGCGCGAGGAAGCGCCCGATGATGACAGGCTGTGCTCCGGTGTCCAACATTACCCGCTTGGGTGCCAGACCGTTAATGGTAACGTGCTTGCCTTGGTTGGCCACCATGGCAGCGTTGGCGTCGATACGCAGCCTCTTCATACGAGGTGTCTGTACCTCTGACTCAGTTGTCTCAGCTGGAGGTGCTGAGCGCATGGCAGCCAGAGCTCCTCTGCCTGCTGGGTCCGGAGAACCCCCTCCTTGCCCTCTCCCTCTGCCGAGCCGACCTTGTCGAGGTGGTTGGTAGACACGGGGGGGCCTCGGTGCTGGAGGTTTCGGCGCTGGTTGTGGTGGCGGCGCAGGTGGATGACGCCTCCGCGAAGCTGGAATCATGCCCGCGGGCGTACCCAATAGCTGTGGCGGAAACCCCGGCGGACCCGGTGTTTGTGGGCCTGCCTCGCGTTCAGCTTGCTCCGCGGCGTACGTCCATCGCACAGCATGAGCCGCTTCTCTGACCAATGTCCCTTCCCACGTGGCCGTGGGCTCGGTGTCCGTGTCGGTCCAATGATGATATTGAGGCCTGGCTGCAGATATACGGCGCGTAGTAGCTGTCGCCGCATGTCGTGAGTAATGGTGGGGACTCGCAAGGTCCCTGCCATGTAGGCATCCCACCTTCCTTGTACCACTCCCACATCGAGCACGGTCATGGCGCGAGCGCGTAGGGTGCGCTGGAGGTCAGTCTGCTGTGCGTGTAGCTCATGAGCAATGGCGATGCGCCGCCGTTGCCGTGCGGCTTCCACCCCTGGCAGCCGCAGCATTGCCTCTTGCACTCCCTCCAGCGTGTCCGGGGCTGTGGTGGCAGCCTCGTCGTATGCTTGTCGCAGCGAACGAACAAATGCCCCCAACCATGATGCTCGGTTGCCAAAGGCAAACAGGGGGACAGCAGGGTGATTGGCAACGAGCCATGTCACGAGACGAGCTCGAGCGGCGCTGCCCTCTTGCATCCCCATCATCTGTCTTGATGTGTTGCCCTCAGGCCTGTGCAACATGATTGCTTGCCGGATGTGGTACGGAGTTGTTGCTCCCCCACCATACCAGCTCCTCCTCGTTGTGTGGTGTCCCCTCGCGGGGTGAGGTACCCTCGCCCTGCATCGCGTTGATTGTCAGGCATGTCTTCGACCAAAGGAGGCAGCAGCGGGGCGATTACCAAAATCAATTGTTGCGCCAACGCCCTCGCTTGGTCTGCAACGGTTGCGTGTCCCGGCTGCTCGATGGCGATCGCCGTGGAGTGCGCTGTGGTCGGCGCTGGCAACGTGTGCTGACGCTACGGTCAGTATGATAACGGCGTGTGCTGCTTCGTACGCCTGTCGGCGCGCGTCCACTTGGGCAGCTTGGTCCATGCGATACCGATGGGCCTGTTTGAGCGCAGAGAAACGCTCTTGACGACTGCCTGGAGTGAGCCCCCGGAGAGCGGGATCAGCGCCCAGCGTGATGTCAGACATTGTGACCACGAGGTCTTGCAGTTTGTGTCGCTGGAGGCCGAGTGGGTCCAGTGGCGAAGGCTCGAAGTCGATCTGTTGAGCGGGCATGGGCTGTCGCGCTTGACTGGGTGCGCCTTGCAACCATGCGTGTAATGCCAGGAATAACTGGATGGCCAGTTCCAACACCGCAGGTCGGCGGTAGGTGACCCCGAACAGGCGATCCCTCATCTCTGATGCAGTGCCGGCGAGGATTTCATCCTCCAGCTGCTGTTGTGTGGGTTCCGGCAGCGTGTGGTATTCTGGAGGTGGTAGGGGCAAGATGCGATCATCGCGTGCCACGCGTGTGGTGCGTTGCCCCCCTGGTCCGTACGCAATAGTGGTGGGCTCCACGTTGCGTAGAATCGACGCCTAGGCGCGTTCTGCTTGTGGCCCGCGTGGCACTTGCTGTGTGACGTCCAATGCCGGTTGCGGTGCCGTCCAAACCTCAGGAAGAGGTGCAGTGGGTATGGCAGCACTACTGGAGGCGATGGTGGTGGCACCTGCAGCAGTCGTCGTTACTGAGGTGGCGGCTGTGAGGGTGGCAGCAGTTGCGGTTGATGTGGTCGCTTCGATGGAGGCAGGAGTGGTGGATTCACCACTTACAAATCCAACGACCATGGTTGCTGCGGCGTGGGTGCTCTCCATCACCGGGAACAGCGTGGTGCCAAGAGTGCTGACGCCTGCTGTCGTGGTCGGTGTGGACGCCGACGGTGTCATCGACGGCGTCGTCCCAGCGGTAGTTGTGGCTGCCGAGGCAGCACCACTTGTGGCGTCCGACGATGCCGCTGTTGACGACGCGCCAGCTTCCCTGCGCGCCCGTCTGGATGGTTGTACGCGTGACGGCGTGGGAGTGTCCCTATCCCGTTTTGGTGCCATCAATGCCCACCTAGCAGCATAGCAGGCTTGATAGTCCTGCTCCTTGTTTCCCTGCAGCTGTGCCACGCGCGCCATCAGGGCTGCCACTTGGTCAATAGCCGGTGGGTTGGTTGGTGCTTGTACAGCAGCAGCTCCAGCGCGAGGACGTCCCTCAAGTCCTTTGTGCTGTGGAGGGCGGTTTTTCCCTCTATAGCCAGCTTCTTCCTTGCGGGCGCCAGCGCTGTTGTTGTTGTTGGGGTTGTGGCCACCAGCGTTGTTGCCGTTGTTGCGACCACCAGCGTTGTTGCTATTGTTGTAGCCGCCAGCGTGGTTGCTGTTGTTGTAGCCCCCGTTGTTGTTGTTGTTGTTGTTGCGGTAGCCAACAGCGTTGTTGCCGTTGTTGTAGCCAATAGGGACCCGTAGCTCAGGGAACTTGAGCCAGCATACTGTCTCCAAGTGTCCCGTCTTGTGGCAGTGGTCGCACACAAGGTTGCCGTAATCTTCGGTGCACTCCTTTTGGTAGTGGCCATGTCGACCACACGGGTGGCACAGCACTGGAGCCACAAGGGCAGCATGAGCTGACCGTTTATCCTTGTAATGGATGCCTTGCGGCTCCCGGCTGCGGTCCCGCCGAAGAGGCTCTGCACTTGTGCCTGCCATAGGCCGTGAGGCACTGCGGTTGGTGTCCAGCACCGCTTTCTCATACACTGCGCGCTTATGGATGGCTTGTGCAGTCTCGAAAGCTTCCTTGAGGGTGTAGCCGAGGGGCCTGCTGTAGTTCAGCGTCAGGCGCGTTGACTCACTCAGGGTGGGATCCAGCTCGGCCACATACACCACTGCCGCCGCCTCCTCACTGACAATCTTGTAGTCAGTGTCTTTAAGCAACCCTTCCAACCGTGAATACAGTCGGAGAGGGTCCTCGTGGGGCTTCCGTCGAAAACGCCTCAACTCCTCCACCTTGCTGTTGGTTTGAGGTGGGAAGGTGCGCCGGAGTGCGGCGTAGAGGTCCTTCAACGGGGAGTCCGACATGGCCGCGCCCACCGTGAGCGCGGGTGCCCGCAATGCCACTGAGCCGAGGGTGAAAACACTGCCTCCCGCTGGAGCACGCGAGTTCGGTGTTGGTAGCAGGGGCGTACCCATTTCCAATGCTGCAGCTTGCTGCTCCTCTTGTTACTCCCTGATGATGGCAGCGGTGCGGTTGAGTATCCTGATCCGGCGCTCGGCCTTCTTGCTTTCGATCTCTGCAGGAGTCAATGAGGCCACTACCACCTCAACTTCTTCATTCTCTGCCTTCTCCATGGCTGCAGCTAGAGTGAGACCCGTGACTGAGGCGGGCGGGGCCGCTGCTACAGGAACAGTAACCGATGGGCTGTGCAGTGACGTGGCGGCTATTGTGCTGGCCAACTCGCCATAGCCATCAATCTTGTGCAACTCAGCGACGGACTTCCACACATCATGTGCTTCATGATTAAGGTATTGAGCGGACACATGAAACGATACCTCGTCTGTCCAGTCCTTACTCTTGAGGGCTTGCTGCCGCATCTTGGAGTGGAACTTGATGATGAACTCGTCAAGTGAGGTGGTGCCAGGGCGTCCGGAGAAGCGTAGGGAGTTGGTTGAGCTTGAAGGCTCCATCTCTTCGTCGTCACTGTCCGACGGTGGTGGAGATGCTCGTTGGCGAGGAGTGGAGTGAGAGGAGGTGAAGCCGGAGACGGGGCGTGAGCCTCTGCTGCTACGGTAATCGCTCCCTTCACTTGCGCGCTCGTAGGTAAGGTTGGAGGTTGGGCTCCAGCTGTTTGGGTCCCCTTCTTCTATTGGCGAGAAAAGGGTGGGCCTGCTCATACAGCTGATGCAATGGTGAAAGTGGATGAAGGGTAGAGTGTTTGTGCTCTACAATGGGATCTCCAGTGCTGCTATCACCCAACACACTAGCGCTTGTGCGCGCTATGCGATGACGGTGACAACACTGCACTGTGATGTGTACAACTACAGATTGCAATGCTGATGTACAGCCTGCAACTACACTCACTTGAGCAAAGAGGGTGACACTGTAAGTCAACAAGCCACTACTATAGGTAGTGCTGTTTACACAGTTCTTTGCGTGAGTGGGAGAGAAATTACACTGTTAAGTGAGGTGAATGAGCAAGCAACACGTGGATGCTATGCCCTGACTGATGCCAACAAGCACACCGCGACCAAGGACACAAAGCTCACAGCAAGGACAAGCACAGTGCACAAGAACATGCACAGGCTCTCACACGGTGAGGGGATTCTTGGGAACCAGGACGGTGTGTTCGTAGTTCAACTCGCTTCACAAGCTCTTAGCTTTCTCACTTACAGTGTCACCAGCTGATCCGGTGAACACTGTGCCTACTTATACAAGTCAACTCATGACTGTCCAGAACATAAGCTAACGGTCATATCGAGGCTATTTCCACAGGAAATGCCCACTCGATATAAAACCGGACTTATAACTGAACTCACAACTGAACAGCTACGCGCGGTGCCTATGCAGGCTATGGTCACGAGCTACTCTAGGGACATGACCTAGCTACTGGTCAGAGGCGCGCGCGGGTTGCCATGCTGGTAAGCCGGGCGAGGGTCTCGCTGTAGGCATGCCCGATGACGACTGGCATACTTGGGCGATAGGCATGACAGCGGTGCGCGGGTTGCCATGCTGGTAAGCCGGGCGAGGGTCTCGCTGTAGGCATGCCCGATGACGACTGGCATGCTTGGGCGATAGGCATGATAGACAACTATGCGCATTGTGCGACTGTGTGCGACTGCATGTGTAAAGGCCGAGCAAGCAGGGCAAGCATTGAACATGCAATGCTATACAGTACGGTATACAGTTATGCAGATGTGTTCTGCATGCTATGTACATTGAATTGATGCCTACAAGCCCAGCCTGCAGCTGCACTATGAGTTTAGCCTACAACTGGAAGCAAGTACCTGGGTGCTGTTGACTCAGTCTATATGCCTGAACAGAATAGCTGCACACTATGGTGGTGGTGGTGGTGCTGCTGGTGGTTGTTGTGATTGTGGCTGTGGTGGAGCTGGTCGAGCTGATGGATGTCCGCTCAAGTAGTAGCCGATCAAGCCGTGATACAGTTCTTTGGTTTCATGTGGGCCCTGGTGCGTAATCGCTCGTTGTGCCTGAGAGAGATGTGCATATGATTGGTTCGCCATGTTCCAATTAAGCAGGAGCAAAAATTCAATAAACCCGGGCTGCAGAGCACCAAATACCTCTAAAGTGTTGGCGTTCAAAGGGAGCCCATTCTCCACTCGCCGTCAATTGATGTCACGGAGGTAATGGTGCGCTGTGTTTCGGATCAGAACACACAGCGCAACAGAATCATTGTCCCAAGTGGGTCGTGTCGGTTGATTGTTCCTCTGCGCCCAGGCATTGAGAGCTTGTATGCAAATCGCAAGCTCTGGAGCAATGAGCTGTTGCCAACCTCACAAGGACTGTTGTGTCACCTGCGTAGTCTGCGCTCCTTCTTTGCTCAACAAATGTGCCCGCGCGCCGGGACTTTCAGCCAGGAAGTCCTCCACCACAACTCGTATCCACTCATCAACCAGAACCTCTTCCATGTGTATCTATTGCTCTTTAAACCGCTGACGTTCAGCTTCCAATCGCGTGACCCGCATACCATATCGATTGATCTCCCTTTGCTACTCGGAGAGCTCCTCTTGAAGTTGAGCCTCTGGCGTTAGTCCTTTTGTGGAAGGAATGTCACCAGCTCCACCGGCTGCTGTTACACGCTGCAGCACCTGAAGCGTTTCCTCGAGCCTCTGCTGGGTATTTGTGAGCAGCATCTCTGTATGACTGACATGCTGCATGGCTTGAGCAGGGTTTTCTTCCGATTCTGCCAGGCACGTCTGCACCTTCAGAAGTTCCGGGTCGTCCATGGTGGCTGGTCGCTTGCCGTCTTTAATGAGCTTCTGCGTGGACTTTTGGAGTTTGACATTTTCCTGACGCAGGCGTTCCACCTCCGCATTCAGGGCGTCTGCTTGCCTGCTTGCCTCTGCTTGCAACTTCCCCCAGTCTCTTGCTGTTGAGAGGCCAGCCGCTGGAGTGGTTTATTGAGAGACTCCACTCTTGCTTGGAGGCGGTTCCTGTCATCAGTGATAGAGTCAACCTCTGTTTGCAGCTTACGCCTAGCCTCTTGCTTCTGTTGAAAGGCCTGCAGGGGTTTTGCATTGCTAGACTGCACTGCTGCACGGAGCTTCTTCCTTGCCTCCGCATCTGTGCGCAGTCAATCGCTCATACTAGCATTGCCCACTTGTAGGCGGTCCGCCTCTTCAAGCGCCTTCTGCTGATCGGAGGACTCCTGCCGCTGAAGCTGGACGCTACTCTCCTCCAGCTTCTTCATGGCCTCCTCATGTGCCTTCTGCTCAGCGGAGGCCTCCTGCTGAGCGGAGGCCTCCTGCTGAATGTTGAAGGACTAGCATGCACATGTAGTTGAGGCAAGCATAGACACACAGAGACAAAGCTACCGCCACCAGAGCATACACAAGTCACATCACATTCATCTATTACAAGTTGTCCGCTGGTTCTTATACCAGCCAGTTACACACACGTCTACGTTTGCAAGCACTGCGTAAGCTATACTCAGCCTTTTGACGCGCTCTAAGCTGTGTTGTCTTTCTTACAACCAGAGCTTTCCAACAAGCTCTTACACGCCTAATATGAGTAAGTATACGCGGAGATACGAAGCAGTTAGTAAGGCTCCAGTCTGGAGTCCGGAGTCTGGTCCGACGATGCCATTTTGCTAAGTCCGGACCTAGTGCTCGTCCTTACGACCTTCTACTCCTGTGTGGAGGGTCGATGCTGATCGTATGTAGGAATGACTCTCTCAACACTCCCACGCGAGCAGCTTGACCTCCAATGCTTGCTCCTGTAGTCAAACACAGATGCCAAGTCCTGCACAACACGTATTGAACTTGAGTGGTGACAATGGCTTTGTCATGAAGTCCGCCAGCATGCCCTCAGTGTTGCAGTACTGGAACTCCACCTCCTTCCTTGTGACTCTGTCACGCACAAAGTGATGTATGACATCAATGTGCTTCGTCCTTGCCGAGGCGATAGGGTGCTTCAACAATTTAATGGCTCCTTGGTTGTCACAGTTGATGACGATGCACGCCATGGGGTGCTCCAAGTCTGCCATGAGCTTGCGAAGCAAGAGTGCCTCCTTCACTGCTACTGCCGCTGCCATGTACTCAGCCTCTGATGTAGATGCTGCTGTTGTTGGCTGCAGCCTACTGTTCCAGCTCACCACGCCTCCATTCAGCTTGAAGACGTAGCCTGTAGTGGACCTCCTGCTAATGAGGTCACCAGCAAAGTCCGAGTCGCAGTAGCCCTCCAACTCAGTGCTCCCGCTCCCAAACTTGACGCCAACTGTTGCGCTCCCAGCAACATAGCGTAGTACTCCCTTTGCTGCTCCCCAGTGCTCCATGCTCGGTGCAGACATGTAGCGAGCAAGTACTCCCACGGCATGTGCAACATCGGGACGTGTGCACACTGCCAGATAGAGCATGCTGCCTACCATCTCACCATATGGATACTGAGCCTTGTCGAGTACCTCCTCATCCTTTGCCTTGATGAGGGCAGTGCCAAGTGCCAACGGTGTGGTCTTGGTCTTCGCTTCAGTGAGCCCAAACTTGGTGACGAGTCTTCTCACCATCTGCTCCTGACTGATCTTGATTGTGCGAGCCGCCCTGTCGCGCTCGATCACCATGCCAAGGAACCACTTGGCCTCTTCAAGATCACGAACTGAGAATGCTTGCTGTAGAGCAAGTTTCGTCTCCTGCAGGTGGTGCACCTGCCTAGCGGTGATGATGATATCATTAACATACACGAGCAGCCAGACCTCGTTGTCTGCATGGATGAAGAGCCCAGGGTCTGCAGAGGATGCGGTGAAGCCAAGTGCCTCTATCTCCTTGGTGAGCTTGATGTGCCACATACGCGGAACCTGTCGCAGCCCGTACAGTGCCTTGATCAGCTTGCACGCTGTGCCTCTCTCCCCTTCTTCATATCCAGGTGGTTGCTCGATGAAGATCTCCTCCTCCAGCTCTCCATAGAGGAAGGCAGTCTTCACATCCAGGTGATGCAGCTCTAGGTCTTCAGCAGCAACCATAGCTAGCAGTGCACGGAAGGTGGTATGCTTACTTGCAGGTGCAAACACTTCATTGAAGTCCACACCTTCCTGCTGCAAAAAGCCCTTTGCCACCAGCCTTGCCTTGTAGCGCTCAATGTTGCCCTGACCATCACGCTTCACCTTGAAGACCCATTTCATTGGAATGGTCTTCACTCCTTGCGGTAACTGCTCCAGTGACCAAGTGTTGTTGGCATGGAGTGACGCAATCTCCTCGTCCATAGCACGCTGCGATTGCTCCGCATCTGGTGCTAACAATGCCTCCTCGTAGGTGCTTGGCTCCTCATGCTGCACACTGGCGACGTGTGCCTTGTGTAGGAAGTCAGGTGCCTTTCTCTCCCTCACTGGGTATTTCCGAGCTGCGTGCTCCTGCTGCAGGTGCGACTGCTTGTCTGCTACAATGGAGTCCTGCTCACCCTTATCGTCGATGATGGCCTTGCCTGTAGCCTCCACTGTTTCAGGAGCTCCGGCTGTGCTTCATCTTCAGGAAAGAAGCCTGCTTCTGGTTGTGATAATCCCTCGTGGAAAACCACCTCCCTGCTCACGATGATCTTCTGAGTGTCCTCGAGCAAGATCCTGTAAGCCTTGGAACCCGGTTCATAGCCAACGAAGATGCCCTTCTTGCTGACCGGCTCCAGCTTGTGCCCGAGCTGTTTAGGCACTAGTGCATATGCCGTGCATCCAAACACACGCATACCACTCACATCTGGTGTGGCTCCATAGAAGTGCTCCCACGGAGTCTTCTGCTCTGAGCTCACCGGAGACCTGTTGCGGATGTAGTTGGCAGTGAGTACCGCCTCCTTCCACAAACTGTCTTCCATCTTTGTGTCGTTGAGCATAGCTCGAACGCGCTCCAAGAGTGTCCTGTTGAGGCGTTCAGCAGCTCCATTCTGCTACGGGGTGTAGGGTGCCGTTGTCTCGTGGCGCATGCCCTTGCTAANCTTGCTGGCGAAGAACTCCTTCAACTCCTTGTTGATGTACTCCCCTCCTCGATCACTCCTCATTGCCTTCATCTTGTTGCCAGACTGGGTCTCCAACAAGGCCACAACTGTGCGCACAGCTCCAGCAACTTCTGACTTGAGCGTTAATGGAAAGATGATGGACAGCTTGCTGTAGTCGTCGAGGAATGTAGCAAAGTACCTGACCCCTCCCTTCGCCACAATGCGCATAGGGCCACAGACATCCATGTGCACAAGCTCGCAAGGATGCTGACTGCTAGAAGAGGATGATGGGAATGGCATAGCATGCTGCTTTGCAACCAGGCATGGTTCACAAAGTGCACCTGATGCTGTCTTGAGTTCTTCTGTGCTGAGATGGATGCCCTTGACCATCTTCTCAGCGACAAGGCGAGTGAGGTTGACGTAGCTGAGATGCCCGAACCTCCGATGCCACAATGTTGGCGACTCCTTGTCCTTCACCACCATGGCTTGAATGTCTCTGTCTTGAGGCTGCTCCACGTGGTAGAGCCCTCCCGGATCAGCGCTTCCAACCATGTGCACGACCCCATCAAGGATGACTGAGCAGCCACCCTTCCGAAATAGGATCTTCGCGCCTAAGCGCTCCGCAACCCTCACAGAGAATAGACTCGCAATAGCCTTAGGAACATGCAGGACGTTGCGTAACAACACCTCGCGTAGTGTGTTACCAACCTTGCACTGGAGTCGTACGTTGCCAACTCCCTCAGCCACCAGTACTTCGCCACCGAAGCCCGCCACCTTGATTGTGGACGTCAGCTTCCTGTAGCCCTCCATCACCTCCTTGTTTGGTGTGAGATGACGATCGCAGCCAGAGTCCACCACCCAGAAAGCTGTGCCCGCCCTCGAACTGGATGCAGTGAAGGCGACATGTTTCTCCTTGTGTTGGTGCTCGTTGCCGCTGTTGCTGGTGCTTGCTCTAGGTTGCCCCTGTTGTTTCTTCCTACAATTCTTCACAATGTGCCCCTTCCAACCACACCAGTGGCATATGAGGTCTTTGTGACGAGGATTGCCTGGCTTGTTGCCCTTGTACTTCTCTGCATGGTTGCTCTTCTTTGCGTGCTTGCCGGTGTTGAGGCGACGGCATCCGCTTGCTCGTCCTTCTTCACAGCCCTCTGCTCCACGGTGAGCAGCTTCGGTAGCACATCGTCCAACGTTAACTCCGATGATGACGTCTCCAGCAGAATTGCGACGACCTCGTACTCTGCTGGTAGCCCTGCAACAATGGCCAGCACTACCTCCGTCTCCCCCATGTTGTGGCCGACGTTGATGAGGTCCGCCCACAGCTCTCTCGCGCGCGCAACATACTTTGTGATGGGTTCTGCTGCCTCCTTCCTGAGTGCGCTGAGCTGCTTGCGTAGATGCAACTTTCTGGCATTGTTCTTGGCTCTGAAAATGGCTGATAGCTTTTCCCAAGCTTGTCTACCATCTTCACATGCAGTGAGCATGGGAAAGTGATGCGGTTTGTTGTTCAACACAAGCAAAGAGTGTGCTTCTGCTGAATGCTCTGACCACACAGTGTTCGCTCCTGGTGTTGGTGGTGGTGCCTTCGGATCAACGTACTTCCACACCTTCTTGTGGATGAGCAAGGCCTTCATCTCCACGCACCATGTGTTGTAGTTGTCGGTGTTCAGCTTTGCAATCTGCCCCTTGTCGTAGGTCGCCTCCATTTCTGTCGAGCCTGCCTTTCTTGCAGTTGACACCCAAGGCTCTGCTACCAACAAGCTACCGTAGTGTAGAACTACTATGCACACAAGCTAGTCTCACACTCCTCAAGCGTAGTGTGGGCCCATAACCTGTTGAAGGACTAGCATGTACATGTAGTTGAGGCAAGCATAGACACACAGAGACAAAGCTACCGCCACCAGAGCATACACAAGTCACATCACATTCATCTATTACAAGTTGTCCGCTGGTTCTTATACCAGCCAGTTACACACACGTCTACGTTTGCAAGCACTGCGTAAGCTATACTTAGCCTTTTGACGCGCTCTAAGCTGCGTTGTCTTTCTTACAACCAGAGCTTTCCAACAAGCTCTTACACGCCTAATATGAGTAAGTATACGCGGAGATACGAAGCAGTTAGTAAGGCTCCAGTCTGGAGTCCGGAATCTGGTCCGACGATGCCATCTTGCTAAGTCCGGACCTAGTGCTCGTCCTTACGACCTTCTACTCCTGTGTGGAGGGTCGATGCTGATCGTATGTAGGAATGACTCTCTCAACACTGAAGCTGGCGGATGCTCTCCTGTTTCTTCCTGGCCTCCTCGCCTTGGCGCAGGCGCTCGCTCAGGCTCGCATTCTGCTCTCGTAAGCGGTCCGCCTCTTCAAGCGCCTTCTGCTGAAGCTAGCGGATGCTCTCCTCTTGCTTCTTTTTGGCCTCCTCGACTTGGCGCAGGTGCTCGCTCAGGCTCGCATTCTGCTCTCAAAGGCGGTCCGCCTCTTCAAGCGCCTTCTGCCGATCGGAGGACTCCCGCTGCTAAAGCTGGCCGACGCTCTCCTACTGGTTCTTCTTAACCTTCTCAGCTTGACGCAGGCGCTGACTCAGTTCTGCATTTTCCTTTTGTAGGCGGTCCGCCTCCTCACGCGCCTGCTGCTAGAGGGAGGCCATCTGCTGAAGCTGGATTTGGAGCTTGCGCGCAGCGTCATGCTCCTGTTGAGAGGCCTCCTCGGCTTTGCGCGCAGCATCATGCTCTTGTTGAGATGCCTTCTCGGCTTTGCGCATGCGCTCCTGCAGACTCCGGATCTCCTCCAAGCGTGCTGCTGCTGATCGTTTCAAGCTGCTCCTCTCATGCCGTAGGCTCACATTCTCCGTCTCCAAGCGTTGCCTCTCCTCACTGGTCCACCTCAACAGGTTCTGAAGCGAGTCCTCATGCTTCTTTTGAATGGAATCTTGATGTGCTTCCTGACACTGAAGTTTTGCATCAAGGGCGTCAACCTCTGCTTGGAGCTTTTGTGCTTGAGTGGAGGGCTGCTGCTGAAGCTGGTCAAGCAGGTTGTGCAGCTTTTTTTTTGGGCCCCCTCGGCTGTGGCCAATTGCTGTCGTAAGCGGTCCCTATCAGCAGTGGTGGCAACAACTCTTTCGCTGCATCTTCACGCTGCTTCTGAGTGGAAGCCTCCTGGAGCTGTGCATTGGTGGCCTGTTGCACCAGTATCGCCTCCTCACGCCGCTTTGCAGCAGCCTGCTCCTCAGAGGCCAGCACCAAGTCTTCATCCAACTCGTTGATACTGGTAAAGGCGGCCTTAACGTCATCTTCAATCCGCTTGCAATGGGTGAGGTGCTCTTGTTGAGGATATTCTTGTATCCGGTCAGCTTGCCCTGTGGATAAGAATCGCCTCGAGAAGATTCAGGCGCGAGAAGATTCCAGTCGAGAAAGGTCCAGGCGAGGACTTCAGTCGAGAAGGTTTCAGGCGCGGAGTCGAGTCCGGAGTCTGGAGACTTCCAGGCGCCGTAGAAGAAACGTTGTAGCTCGGTGGTTACGTTATTGTATGGCGCGTGTTATAGCTTGTTGGAAAGCTCTTGAAAGTAGCTACGTTGTGCAACTTAGAGCGCAGGAATCGGTTGAGTGTAGAAGTCGTGGTGGCTTCTAGAGTAGACAGGTGCAGAACTTGCGGGTATAAAAGCCCGCGGTGTGACTTTGTTGTAATCCTTGGAAAGCCTTTTGGATCAGCCTTGTGTGTATGCTCTGGTAGAGTGTGTGTACTGTGTACTTGTGCTTGCACCAAATCCATGCATGGTCAATAGTGTCCGAATCTCAACAGCTCTTGCAACGTAGTGTGTTCACCGCGCAGACGTTTAGCTTCTTCCCTCCCCAGCTCTGCACGCCGAGCAATGATTTTTCCCAGCTCTTGCAAAGTTTGTTGCAGCTGTTGTACGCGCTGGCTGTCATGCACTATAGCCCGATCCTGCTGCAGCCTTCGTCGCTCAGCATTAGCTGCATCGAGAGCGGCCTGCAGCTGTGGTATGCGCCTCTCGGCCTCCACTCTTTCCTTCTCCTGCTTTGCAAGAGCCACCTCCAGCTCTTGTATGCGCCCCCCAGCCTCCTCTCTGACCTTCTTCTCCTGTTCCAGCAACTCTGCATGCTGTTGGCTAGCCTTGGCAACTGCTTTAACAGCAGCTGATAACTCCGCTGCATGGATGCGCTTGACATCAGGGCTGGTGGATGCAACGGCCTGGGTGCTTGTAGACGCCTCTTCTAGGTGTTGCTGCACAGAAACAGTAGTGTCATAGATCGCAGTGGACAGAGCCTATGAGACTTCACACATTACACATACTCATAAACTCACCGCTGTTGACTTTGGCCAAGGGTTACCTGGAGTTGTGGCACTTGCTGTTGGAGATTTCGGACCAAGCCTTCAATCAACTTGGCTATTTTGCTGGCATTGGCAACTCCTGAACCTGCAGCTGCGATACCGTCTTCCAACTTTTTCTTCTTGCGAGCATCGTCATCATCATCGCCACTGCTTTGAGGACCAGTATGTTTAAAGAGGCTTTTGATATAATTGCTGCCTTCGTGATCGCTGGCTTCATAATCGCTGGAGTCATCACGACTGCTGTCTCTATGATGACAACCTGCAGGTTCATCACCACCTGCAGGTTCATCACCACCTGCACATTCATCACCTCCAGCAGGTTCCAAAACCCCTCCCAATGTTGCAAGTGTAGCAGCAGCAGTAGCAGCAGAGGCAAGAGCAGCGTTAACAGCAGCTTGAGAAGGATCGCTAGAGGCAGCCGTAGCACCAGATGCAGCAGCAGCACTACAAGCAGTCGGACCAGGAACAGCAGCAGGAATGGATGGCCAAGGATGGTTGCACTCCCACTTGTGGATGAGGTATGCGCGCAAGGACTTGTAATTCTCAGCCCACCCTGGATGGTAAATGCTTGGAGTCATTCCTACATACGATCAGCATCGACCCTCCACACAGGAGTAGAAGGTTGTAAGGACGAGCACTAGGTCCGGACTTAGCAAGATGGCGTCGTCGGACCAGACTCCGGACTCCATACTGGAGTCTAACTAACCGCTTCATATCTCCGCGTATACTTACTCGTATTAGGCGTGTAAGCGCTTGTTGGAAAGCTCTGGTTGTAAGAAAGACAACACAGCTTAATGCGCGTAAAAAAGCTGAGTATATCTTACGCAGTGCTTGCAAACGTAGACGTGTGTGTAACTGGCTGGTATAAGAACCAGCGGACAACTTTTAATAGATGAATGTCATGTGATATGTGTATGCTTTGATGGCGGTAGCTCTGTCTCTGTGTGTCCATGCTTGCCTCAACTACATGTGCATGCTAGTCCTTCAACAGGTTATGGGCCCACGCTACGCTTGAGGAGTGTGAGACTAGCTTGTGTGCATAGTAGTTCTACACTACGGTAGCTTGTTGGTAGCAGAGCCTTGGGTGTCAACTGCAAGTGAAGGCAGGCACGACAAAGATGGAGGCGACCTACGACAAGGGGCAGATTGCAAAGCTGGACACCGACAACTACAACACATTGTGCGTGGAGATGAAGGCCTTAATCATCCACAAGAAGGTGTGAAAGTACGTCGATCCGAAGGCACCACCACCAACACCAAGAGCGAACACTGTGTGGTCAGAGCATTTAGCAGAAGCACACTCTTTGCTTGTGTTGAACAGCAAACCGCATCACTTTCCCATGCTCACTGCATGTGAAGATGGTAGACAAGCTTGGGAAAAGCTATCAACCGTTTTCAGAGTCAAGAACAATGCCAGAAAGTTGCATCTACGCAAGCAGCTTAGCGCACTCAGGAAGGTGGCAGCAGAACCTATTACGAAGTATATTGCACGCGCGAGAGCTATGGGCAAACCTCATCAACGTCGGCCACAACATGGGGGAGACGGATGTAGTGCTGGCCATTGTTGCAGGGCTACCAGCAGAGTACAAGGCCGTCGCAACACTGCTGGAAACATCGTCAGCGGAGCTGACGCTGGACGATGTACTATTGAAGCTGCTCACCGTGGAGCAGAGGGTTGTGAAGAAGGACGAGCAAGCTGATGCCGTGGCCTTCTACACCAACAAGCACTGGAAGAAGAGCAACCATAAAGAGAACAACAAGGGCAACAAGCCGGGCAATCCTCGTCACAAAGACCTCACATGCCATGAGTGTGGTTGGAAGGGGCACATTGTGAAGGACTGTAGGAAGAAACAACAGGGGCAACCTAGAGCAAGCACCAGCACCAGCGGCAACGAGCACCAACACAAGGAGAAACATGTCGTCTTCACTGCATCCAGTTCGAGGGCGGGCACAGTTTTTTGGGTGGTGGACTTTAGCTGCGATCGTCATCTCACCCCCAACAAGGAGCTGATGGAGGGCTATAGGAAGCTGACGTCACCAGTGAAAGTGGCAGGCTTTGGTGGCGAAATACTGGTGGCTGAGGGAGTTGGCAATGCACGACTCCAGTGCAAGGTTGGTAACACACTACGCAAGGTGTTGTTATGCAACGTCCTGCATGTGCAAAAGGCTGTTGCAAGTCTGTTCTGTGTAAGAGTTGCTGAGGGCTTGGGAGCAAAGATAGTGTTCCGGAAGGGTGACTGCACAGTTATCCTTGATGGGGTCGTGTTGAAGATATTCCTACATCCGGTCAGCCTGCCTTGCATACAAGAGAGAAGAGAAGGGACCTCGATGGGAGGACCTCGAAGACTCCGGACATAAAGGTCCTGGCGCGGACTGCAGAGAAGGGTCCTAGGAGAATCGTCATATCTCCTAGAATACTCAGTCATTTGGGACGTGGCATAGCTTGTTAAAAAGCTTATCAAGTTAGCTACGTGGCACATCTTACAGCGTAGAATTCGGTTCAGTAGATCGGACGCTGTTGCGTGTAGACCAGCAGTGTGTACAAACTGTGTACTGACTGGTGGGTATATAACCCCGCGGTTTGTTGGTAATAAATTGGGAAGTGTGTTGCCTTCTTTTGTGTGTCATTGCTTGCCCTCTTCACTTGCATGCTTGCTTCTCAACAGGTTATGGGCCCACACTACGCGTGAAGAGTGTAAGAAAGAGAAAGAAAGCGAAGTGAAGAAAAGTGACAAAGTGCATTGAAGTGAAGCTCGAAATCACTCAAGACTGAAGAGTGAAGAGAAGACTGAAGTCACTCAAGACTGAAGGCGCTGAAGACTGAAGTGAAGACCGAAGTCACTCAAGGCTGAAGGCGCTGAAGAGTGAAGTGAAGACCGAAGTCATTCAAGACCGAAGTCATTGAAGTCACTCAAGAGTGAAGTGTAGATTAAAGATACTGAAGTCAACAAAGTCACTCAAGTCACAACACGTGAAGATTATCAAAGCAAGTCTCAAGTGCTAACTGCAAGAAGAAAGCAGGCGCGGCAAAGATGGAGGCAAGCTACGATAAAGGGCTGATCACAAAGCTGGACACAAACAACTACAGCACTTGGTGCGTAGAGATGAAGGCACTACTTATCCACAAGAAGATGTGGAAGTTTGTTGACCCGAAGGCATCTGCACCAAGAGCAGGAGAAGAAAGCATCTGGCTTGAACACTCGGTTGAAGCACATTCCTTGATGGTGCTTAACTGCAAGCCACATCACTTTCCCATGCTCACATCATGTGAAGATGGCAGACAAGCTTGGGAGAAGCTTGCAGCCGTATTTCAAGCCAAGAACAACGCCCGAAAGATACAATTACGCAAGCAGTTAAGCGCGCTTCATAAAGAGACGGCCGAGCCGGTCACAAAGTATGTTGCACGTGCGAGAGAGCTGTGGGCGGACCTCATCAACGTCGGTCACAAGATGGAAGAGACGGAGGTCGTATTGGCGATTGTTGCAGGACTGCCATTAGAGTACGAAGTTGTCGCTACTCTGCTCGAGACATCGTCATCGGAGCTAACCCTAGACGATGTGCTACCCAAGTTGCTCACTGTGGAGCAACGCGTCTCAAAGAAGGAAGAGCAAGCGGACTCTGTGGCCTTCTACACACGAGACAAATACAAGAAATTAAGCAACTATGAAGACAAGAACAAACACGTGGCGCCTGCAGTGCGTGCCGTTCACGGCACAAGCAGTCAACTTCTTCGGCGCAGACGGCACAACCAGGCTGTGCCGTCGGGACT
>RHPI01001292.1:448488-465710 GCA_009103225.1 Chlorokybus atmophyticus | reverse complement strand
CCCTAACCCTAACCCTAACCCTAACCCTAACCCTAAACCCTAACCCTAACCCTAACCCTAACCCTAACCCTAACCCTAACCCTAAGTGGGGGGGGGAATGTCATGGGACGACCGGATAATAACGCCACGATGGCCACAAGACACACTCCGTAATTTTGTGGCCTAGTGGTCCATTATAGCTGGTGAATGCCAGAAGACGGGGGGAAAGAAGGTTCCGGAGCCCGTGGGACCCAGAAGAGCTTGTGGCGTTAGCAAGGAGAAGGAGGAGAAGCATGGTGGAGCTGTAGTTGTGCAAAGAGGAGTACAGGATGTTGCCAGAGGGGTACTGCACGTGGGAGCACAAACAGGAGGCAGCATGAAGGACCATGTAAGCTACAACAAAGGTTTGAGTTGTTGAGCTTCAAGGAGGTGCTCATGAGAGGAGCGGGAGCATATTGAAGATGGTGACTACCCAGACGAAGATTTGAAGATGTAAAGTGCAGCATTCCAAGCTGCCCGCATGGGAGTGTTAGAAGTTGGCTTGCATAGTTGCACTGTTGAGTGCATTTTATGGACATGTTCGGTCAGCTTGAAATGGCTAAGTCCTTGGTGTACTAGTGGTTATAGTATAAGGACTGATATCGAGCAATTGTGAGTCCAGGCTGGCAGATATCTGAACAGTGTGCGACGCGGAGTGTGAGCAAGCCTGAAGACTCCGGACTTGGCTAGGTCTGGCGCAGCTCAGAGCCTCAGAAGGATGGCAAGAACTCCGTGTGTAGTTTAGTGTATGGCGCGTGGCATAGCTTGTTAGAAAGCGTGTGAGGCTAGCTACGTGGTAAATTCAATCGCGCCGCGTTTAGCTGAGTATAGCTTACGTGGTGCTTGCTAGAGTAAACGTGTAGAGACTAAGGGGGTACAAAAGCGCGTGAATTCATGGTGATCTAAGCTTGTAGGGGACACAAAGTAGCGCGTGTATGTTCTTGTGAGGCAATTGCTGTGAATGTTTGTATGCTCAGGATGTAGCATGTGAGTCTCAATGCTTACACCAGATCCATGCGCATGTGTAGTGGTTTGTCCGAATCTCAACATAGGTCAGGTGTGTGTGGTAGGTAGAGTGGACAGCAATACCAACAATGACGATAACGCCGACGACCAGCCCTCCTCTGTATTCTTGTGTCTAATTGCGTGCAAGGCGAAAAAGATGGTGAAGGCGTGCATGCATGCAAGCAGTAAGGCAAGCAGGCGGACCTATTGCTTAAAATTATATACACATTGGAAGCTTACCGTATTTACTCTGATAGAGCCCCCCTTTTGCTTACAGCCCCCCCCCCCCTTTTTGCTGAGGGGGGCTTGACTAGAGGGGGACTTGTATCAAAGTAAGTCATAACATAAACGCTTGTACATGCGCATGCACTACCGGTATCGCATGCATGGATCACAGGTTGTGAGCCGCGATGACCCGTCCGACGGCGGTGATCATGTGATGCGGCGCACGCGTTGTGAACGCGCTGCATCGACAACATCGCACGACTTAACGCCCGTCGGCATTGCACTTAAACAGTCAAGGTAGATTGCGGTACGTAAGTTAGTACTACCTCCCTTCCTGTAGCGAAAGGTTACAGCCCTACTGTAACCTTCCGTCGAGAGTGCGCGTCCTTTGCCGCGGGTCAGCCTTATCCCCTGCAAGCGTCAGAGTCGACCGCTCGTCCGCCCCTCGACCAATGAGCGCTCGAGGGGACGCGCCGCGGAAGACCCAATACATCAGCGATTACACTTGTTCGTCATAAGCGCAGGACCGCGCGTATCAGGGCTCTTAAGTCGCGCAGGTCACAGCTGATATAAGGGTAACTGAACCACTACACTGTAAGACCGGAATTGCAGAGTATTCCGCTGTATCTTGCAAAAAACACTGCCTCCCTAACCCTAGTCTAACGCTGTGCACAGGCATATTTGTACTTGCTGTTGTCGTCAGCGCCCCTGTCGCCGTCGTCCTCCACCGCTCAAGCAGCTCAGCGACCATGCAGGCTGTCACCGCCATCTCCACCGTCACCTGCAGGGCCGCGGCCGCCCCCCTGCGGCCCGCCCTCCCCGCTCGGAGCGCCGTCCGCCGGCCAGGTGAGAGCGGATTTGGTGGCTGTGCTGCTGGTTGGTGATGTTGTTGTCGCAGCCGCTGTTGCCGTGTTTGTTGAGGCTGTAGTTGTTGCTGTGATGGAGGCTGTGGGTGTCAGAGTTGTTGTCGTTGTTGTTGTCGTCCTTACGTTGGGTTAGGCTGACATTGTGTTTGCGTGTGTGCAGCTGCCCGCATGCAAGTGAGCTGCAGCGCTGCCCCCAAGCAGAGCGTTGCGGCGGCGGCGGTGTCTGCGGTGACCTTGGTGGCGGCACACCCCGCCCTGGCCGTCGTGGACGACCGACTGTACGGCGAGGGAACCGGGCAGGCTCTGGGCCTCTCCGATCCCGTCCTCATCTGGGTTATAGCCGGCGTTTTCGGCGCCGTCTGGGCCCTCTTCTACACGGCTAACCTGCCCAAGTACGACAAGGACGACAGCGGCCTGGACTTGTGAGCTATTCAACCATCCATCTGCTAGGCCGCTTCACGCTTACCTGCTACCTGGCCTCTCCCACTACCCCTCTGTTCGACACCATGTCGTGGTGGTGTTGGTTTTCCCAGTAGGTATGGGCACCAAAACACTTTGCCAGTAATTCTGTATAGCTGTGAGTAGCAAAGTTGTATCAAACCTGACAATACACGAAGACCTTGATCTGTCTCTATTACAGTTACTGTACTTGTACGCACATGTGCGTGTATACATGTGCGTGTATATATGTGTAGTAGATGACTTTGCTTGCTGGATGTTCTAGCAGCTGCAAGGGTTGTATACAGGCAGGTTTTACCAGAAGTGGTAGTGCTGTCTGAAGTGGTATTGGAAGTTCTCGACAGGTGTGATGTACACGCACGCAGTGACTGCTTTTCTATGTAGGGCGCTCATGTGCGCATGCCCGCGCCTGCATACGCACACGCCTGAATGGACACACCCTGCGGCGTGTGTGCCACTCATGTACAGCTGCTCGTCACGTTCCAGCAGTACTGGTGCGTGAATGGTGAGGGAAAATTCCGTCCCCTCTTTAGCACACATGCACTTTGCGCAGCAGTGCGTGGGCCCCCATCCTGGCCACCATCACCCACACACAACATCATCTACAATACTGCTTCAATGCGCGCGTCTACTGCATAAGATATGTGCCTAGTTGGTGATGTTTGCTCACAGTGTGCAGCATCGTTTTCTGCACTTCTGCACACAATTAACTGCATGTGCAGTAGCATGCAAATCTGCCCACCCAGTACACATGAATGCTAACGCTCCCCAGCTTGTGTGCATTTTATGTCCTGGACTGATACAGAATATATGTTCTGTATTGCATACACAGTTCAGCGCGCATGTGGTTAAAAATGGAAAATTTCTTTTGTAGTACCCTTGGTTCTGACAATCGGCCATGTACATCCAATTGCCACCCTGACCACAAGCACGCGTGCAACAAGAAAGTGCTGCGAGGTGATCCTCAGCTAATGCTGGCCATGCAGATTGACAGCTATCTACGCGAAGCCCAGTGCAACCTAGCATACTATCTCGTATGCACTCAGCTGAGCACCGGCATGTAAGCGATGCTGACTGGCATCTCGCATGGCAGGGTGCAGTGTAGGCTTATTTCCATCCGCCACCCATTGACGTTGTTGGCTGATGTATACGTTAATGACCATGAGCTCAACGGTAACAAACAATACTGTACATATCTAAGCAGCCTCATCTCCCTCTATCTTGGGCGCGAGATAGAAGCGCACATGACCCTTGTCCCCGATAACATACTCTACAACAATGGGTAGCTCTGCAGACATCTGCAGCTTTACTGAGGGTGATAGGGACGTGGCCTTGGTGAAATTGTTCAGATACCGCAACGCAAAAGTCAACGCGACAGGTTCCTGCCAGCAAAACAAGGATGAGATTTTGATTTGCACTGTGCACTGCGGTACGTCCACATTAGCATAGGGGAATGTTGTACCTGCATGGAGATGATCGTCTTGTCGGCATCGTTCTGAGGGTGAGCATTTTGTCGCACTGTGATGTTGGCTGCGCCGATATCACCATTGGCGGAAAACTTGATGCCATCCTTACTGACGGAGATGACAACGGTGTCTGCAATAGACGCCAGGTCTCGGCAGATGCGCTGCAGCTCTTGAGCAGGCATGGTCACTGTGGCCGTGTACTCCTAAGCAGAGCAGCAGACAGTCAAGTGACTGCAAGGACTTGTGCATCTGTACATTGCTGCGCCAATTAGTCTTTGCATACCTGATCAGGGATGCCCAGGTGTTCTGAGTCAATGTCCATTAGTTTAAGCTCAAAGTCTGCAATCTTGTCGTCATCCTTGCCCTCAATCACAATCGTGCACGTGTCTGCGCTGTCCTCAGCCTGTGACAACAGCGAACAAAGCATGAGACCAGAGTTAAACAAGCACCGTGTTTCAATAGCATAACAATTCCAGTTTGGCATTGCCGAACCCTGAGTGATGGTTGCTGGGAAGGAACATGTAGTATTGTAGCGCTGACAGACTACACAAGTGGTTGTTGCTGAACGCACCTTGAGGGTTATGACGTCGGTGTTTTGTGCGCAACGAAGCATCTTGCCCAGATTACCAAAGTTCATGCCTAGCGACAGTGCACGGTCACACCGGAAATGATCGAAACCGTCTGCTTTCAATGAAACAGCCACCAAAGCGACATGGCTTGTGTCCATCGCCTGCGTGCAGTGCAAGCGTGCGTGTTATGTTGGACACCTGGTAGGCTTCCAACCAAACAGGGTCCACAGCATGGCTGACAAAGCAAACTAATTCAACAAAGCATACACCACAGACGACTACTGAATGCTTTGGGTGCAACCCAGATTTGACAACGCTGGCCTCGCATTGGCACCACGACAAATGGCAGGACACTGCTTGCCCATCCCACCCCAACCCACCTGCAAGGAGATGCCGGTGCTAGAGCAGTCGATGTTGCCCTCCGTCACGAGGTCCTTGAACGAGTCAAGCACCTTCTTGAAGAGGGCAGCTTCCAGCATGCGTGCCTCAAACATCTTGTGCAGCTGCTGCTCTTCTCAAACACACTCTGTCTCTGCCACCTGCTGCTGTGGGCCCCGACACTGAAGTCGACGCAAGCAGCAAGCCTCCTCTCCTTCAGTCCAAGACACTCGCAGGCGCAAGCACAGCGACCACGACGGGACGGAGGCGGCGGCGGTGGAGGCAGTGAGGTACACGTGGCGCCAACAATGAGCTGGGCTTTCAGCCAAGGCACAAACCCTAATAAAAATTCATACCGGGGCGATGCCCGGCCGCGCAACTTGCCTGATGAATCGCACCGCGCATTTCCTTCCCCGCGCAATATTTGGCGCCAAACAACACCCGACTTTGAAAATGAAGTGCGGCTTGTGCGAACTGTGCGTTTGTGTGTGTGTCCATGCGCACAAGCCAGGCCGAGCTGAAACTGGCCCTGGTGGACGGAGGGCATGACGGCGGCGGTCGCATCGTGCGATGCTGCTACGTGGTCGAGAGAGCTTTCGTCGCCAGCTGGTATGCTATTGGGCACGGTTTGCTCGTTCGTCGAGATGACTACGTTGCCATCCATCAGGTCCTGGGAAGAGTTTCGCACTGCCGCCTTAGCCAAGCTAGTCCATTGTTATGCCGCCAGTCCGCCGTGTGTGCCAGTCTTGCATGCCTGATGAACGCATAAGCTCGTGCAACCCGCATGCAACTTGTCCCCCACCTCACGCTTCTGTCTCCACCTGCATGCATGCGATCACAGATGTTATTGCTCATAGTTGTGCGCATGCACTCGTGCATGGTTGTTCAGGAATGTACCTGTACTGGTGTGCATTCTTGTGGGAACTCTGATGATGACAACACACAACCACTTGTGTGCACGTGCAAGGGCTTCCACTATGTCATGCTTGGGCGCAGCCCTTCCCCGAATGCCGCGTTTCCTCACTCTAGCGCTGCCGTGCTCAGCAATGGCAGCAGTTCTGTTCGCGCTTGCAGGCATGAAGAGCTGAAGAACACTCAGATCTCAGCTTGTTGCTACCAGGACACATGACGCGCAGGTGGACGGCACGTTCTCATGTTGCCTGTGTTGTTGGGCAGCCGACATAGCGTCGGGCTGCTCAGAATGGCTGTTGCTTCAATGCACGCGGTAAGCGGGAGTGAGAGTGAGAGACCACCACCAGTGGCACATAACATGCTTTTAACTGCTCTGTCTGCAGAGCGAAGGATGCTGGCCAAGAGCGCCTGGACAATAGAGTTGCCATTCCATGCCGCCACGAGCAGATCGCAGATACTCAGAGAGTGCTCGGCATGTGTTGCTGTATGCAACTTGAAAGGCGCCTGATCGCAATCGCATAAACGTGGCGAGCGATACATAACACCCGCTCGCATTGCAGCATGCGTGGTATGCGTTCGCAATTCAAGTCGGACGCATGTGTGCTCGAGTGCGATCCTGCTGGCCAACCCTTTACATACCTGACCAGACAGCAGCATTAGTTTGCTTTGCTCTGTCGTCAAGCACTTGCATTCTCAGTTGTTGTCGAGTCCTCCATTTGCTCGTCAATCTCCTCGACATACAATGCAAGCCTACGGCACTCAGCAAACTCAGGTTGCAGGCACGCAAGCAATGCGTAGCAAAGCATTGCAGCAAAGGTGCAAATCCCTCTTTGCTATTGCGTGTGGTGCGATTGCGGGCGCTCAAGCTCAGCATTGTGTGAGCAGGGGTCAAAGGTTGTGGTGCGGAAGGCGCAGTGGGTCACAGCCTTGGCTTTGGTGGTATGCCCGGCTGTAGCGGTATGACCGCTCTCTTCACGATACATTGCCACCATGACTGTTGTTGTTACTTGCGTTAATACTGTTGTTTCATGGGCAATGGTCTGTTCCAGGAACTGTAATGTTTAATACAAGAGTACTACTACTTTAGGTATGCATTTTGCTTGGTTGGCACAAGGAACCCTGAGTGTTGCAATTGATGGGCATAAGTGTAGTGTCTACTATGCTTCCCGCAAGTGCCCAAGCATCCGCAAACGTTTGGGTATGGTTCTTCCGCAGAATGTCATCAGATGCGTTGTGACACGCACGCATACTACAAGTATGCTGTAAACCAAATTATATGATCTCTCAAAGAACAGTGTATCAGTACACTTTCAGGATGCACAGCACGGGTAGCGTTAGTGTACATTGCAGTGCTGGGCACTGAGAACATATACACATTGACGAAACGGCTCAGAGTACTTGCGAGTCGCAGGTGTATATTTTAAACTTGCGACTCAATGCATCGTCGTGTGTATGTGTATACATTACCTTCGCACAATAGCAAGCTGCGTTCGCAGCAAACACTAGCGACGATACATGACATGGGTACAAACAGAATGGGAACTACAAGAGCCGCTGCCGGTGTGCACTGAACGCAGCAGGCACTTGTGGTTGTCACTCTCCTTGTGTCAACTTTGTTATCACAGCAGCGCCCTCCCAGCATGCAGCGCAAGCAGCGCCCTAACAGCATGCAGTCACACGGTGCTAGCGCTTGGCCTGAACGACCTCCTCAAGGCCCAGGACAAGGCAACCGCCGCCGATAAGCTGCCAAAGGCCTCGCCCTGGTCAGTTAGCAATGGTCAACCAGCAAGGTGTACGCACCCGGCACCGCTGTTTGCTGTTATTGGCGCTACTGTTGTTGTTGTGGTGCGTAACTTCTGCTGCTGCTATTGTTGTTATTGTCGTTGTCGCTGTCGTCGTCGTCACTGTTGTAGTCAGTGTCATTGGTTTCGTTGCTGTCATTGTCATTGTCAGTGTCGTGGTCGTTGTCGTGCTCGTGCTTGTTATGGTCGTTGTCAACACTCACTGCGATGATGTGACGTTGAGACGCGTACAACTGTTGTGTTGTGTTACGTTGTGTAGGCAGGGTGGCAGCGCGATGTGCACCGACGTGTTGAAGAGTGCTGTGGCTGGCTTGGACAGCCGCGGTGTCTGTGTATGCAATGTCAGACTTGTATACCTTTCGTTGTTGTGCCGCTGCTGATGTTGGTGAGGCAATACGCGTGATAGTCTACGTGTGCACGTGGGCAACTCAGTGCGCCTGCTTGCTGTGTGCATGGCGTGATCGTCGTATGTAAGAGGCAGTGGATGGTGAGAGCACGCATGAAGGACGAGCCATGCTACAGTTGGTAAGTTTTTGTGTTGAGTTGTTGTACGTGCATGCGCACGCGTACACACGCATGCACACGTACGTGCTGTTGAGAGTCATTCCTACATACAATCAGCATCGACCCTCTATATCGGAGTAGAAGGTCGTAAGGATGAGCACTAGGTCCGGACTTAGCAAGATGGCGTCGTCGGACCAGACTCCGGACTCCAGACAGGAGCCTTACTAACTGCTTCGTATCTCCGCGTATACTTACTCATATTGGGCGTGTAAGAGCTTGGAAGAGCTCTGGTTGTAAGAAAGACAACACAGCTTAGAGCGCGTCAAAAGGCTGAGTATAGCTTACGCAGTGCTTGCAAACGTAGACGTGTGTGTAACTGGCTGGTATAAGAACCGGCGGACAACTTGTAATAGATGAATGTGATGTGACTTGTGTATGCTCTGGTGGTGGTAGCTCTGTCTCTGTGTGTCTATGCTTGCCTCAACTACATGTGCATGCTAGTCCTTCAACAGGTTATGGGCCCACACTACGCTTGAGGAGTGTGAGACTAGCTTGTGTGCATAGTAGTTCTACACTACGGTAGCTTGTTAGTAGCAGAGCCTTGGGTGTTAACTGCAAGAAAGGCAGGCTCGACAAAGATGGAGGCGACCTACGACAAGGGGCAAATTGCAAAGCTAGACACCGACAACTACAACACATGGTGCGTGGAGATGAAGGCCTTGCTCATCCATAAGAAGGTGTGGAAGTACGTTGATCCGAAGGCACCACCACCACCACTAGGAGCGAACACTGTGTGGTCAGAGCATTCAGCAGAAGCACACTCTTTGCTTGTGTTGAACTGTAAACCGCATCACTTTCCCATGCTCACTGCATGTGAAGATGGTAGACAAGCTTGAGAAAAGCTATCAGTCGTTTTCAGAGCCAAAAACAACGCCAGAAAATTGCAGCTACGCAAGCAGCTGAGCGCACTCAGGAAGGAGGCAGCAGAACCCATCACAAAGTATGTTGCGCGCGCGAGAGAGCTGTGGGCGGACCCCATCAACGTCGGCCACAACATGGGGGAGACGGAGGTTGTGCTGGCCATTGTTGCAGGGCTACCAGCAGAGTACGAGGTCGTCGCAACCCTGCTGGAGACGTCATCATCGGAGTTGACGTTGGACGATGTGCTACCGAAGCTGCTCACCGTGGAGCAGAGGGTTGTGAAGAAGGACGAGCAAGCGGATGCCGTCGCCTTCTACACCGGCAAGCACGCAAAGAAGAGCAACCATGAAGAGAAGTACAAGGGCAACAAGCCAGGCAATCCTCGTCACAAAGACCTCACATGCCACTGGTGTGGTTGGAAGGGGCACATTGTGAAGGACTGTAGGAAGAAACAACAGGGGCAACCTAGAGCAAGCACCAGCAACAGCGGCAACGAGCACCAACACAAGGAGAAACATGTCGCCTTCACTGCATCCAGTTCGAGGGCGGGCACAGCTTTCTGGGTGGTGGACTCTGGCTGCGATCGTCATCTCACACCAAACAAGGAGGTGATGGAGGGCTACAGGAAGCTGACGTCCACAATCAAGGTGGCGGGCTTCGGTGGCGAAGTATTGGTGGCTGAGGGAGTTGGCAACGTACGACTCCAGTGCAAGGTTGATAACACACTACGCGAGGTGTTGTTACGCAACGTCCTGCATGTTCCTAAGGCTATTGCGAGTCTATTCTCTCTGAGGGTTGCGGAGCGCTTAGGCGCGGAGATCCTATTTCGGAAGAGTGGCTGCTCAGTCATCCTTAATGGGGTCGTGCACATGGTTGGAATCGCTGATCCGGGAGGGCTCTACCACGTGGAGCAGCACCCTAAGGACATTGACATTCAAGCCATGGTGGTGAAGGACAAGGAGTCGCCAACATTGTGGCATCGAAATTCGGGCATCTCAGCTACGTCAACCTCACTCGCCTTGTCGCTGAGAAGATGGTCAAGGGCATCCATCTCAGCACAGAAGAACTCAAAAAATCATCAGGTGCACTTTGTGAACCATGCCTGGTTGCAAAGCAGCATGCTATGCCATTCCCATCATCCTCTTCTAGCAGTCAGCATCCTTGCGAGCTTGTGCACATGGATGTCTGTGGCTCTATGCGCATTGTGGCGAAGGGAGGGGCCAGGTACTTTGCTACATTCCTCGACGACTACAGCAAGCTGTCCATCATCTTTCCATTGACGCTCAAGTCAGAAGTTGCTAGAGCTGTGCGCACAGTTGTGGCCTTGTTGGAGACGCAGTCTAGCAACAAGATGAAGGCAATGAGGAGTGACCGAGGAGGGGAGTACATCAACAAGGAGTTGAAGGAGTTCTTCGCCAGCAAGGGCATACGCCACGAGACAACGGCACCCTACACCCCGCAGCAGAATGGAGCAGCTGAACGCCTCAACAGGACACTCTTGGAGCGTGTTCGAGCCATGCTCAACGACACAAAGATGGAAGACAGTTTGTGGAAGGAGGCGGTACTCACTGCCAACTACATCCGCAACAGGTCTCCGGTGAGCTAAGAGCAGAAGACTCCGTGGGAGCATTTCTATGATGCCACACCAGATGTGAGTGGTATGCGTGTGTTTGGATGCACGGCATATGCACTAGTGCCTAAACAGCTCAGGCACAAGTTCGAACCGGTCAGCAAGAAGGGCATCTTCATTGGCTATGGACCGGGTTCCAAGGCTTACAGGATCTTGCTCGAGGACACTCAGAAGATCATCGTGAGCGGAGAGGTGGTTTTTCACGAGGGATTATCATAACCAGAAGCAGGCTTCGTTCCTCGAGATGAAGATGAAGCACAGCCGGAGGAACTTCCTACGAAAGGTGGAGTTGCAGGCAGGGCCATCATCGACAATAAGGGTGAGCAGGACTCTACTGTAGCAGACAAGCAGTCGCACCTGCAGCAGGAGATACCCAATGAGGGAGAGAAAGGCACCTGACTTCTTACACAAGGCACACGTGGCCAGTGTGCACAATGAGGAGCCAAGCACCTACGAGGAGGCATTGTTAGCACCAGATGCGGAGCAATGGCAGCGTGCTATGGACGAGGAGATTGCGTCACTCCATGCCAACAACACGTGGTCACTGGAGCAGTTACCGCAAGGAGTGAAGACCATTCCAGTGAAATGGGTCTTCAAGGTGAAGCGTGATGGTCAGGGCAACATTGAGCGCTACAAGGCAACTCTGGTGGCAAAGGGCTTCTTGCAGCAGGAAGGTGTGGGCTTCAACGAAGTGTTTGCACCTGCAAGTAAGCATACCACCTTCCGTGCACTGCTAGCTATAGTTGCTGCTGAAGACCTAGAGCTGCATCACCTGGATGTGAAGACTGCCTTCCTCTACGGAGAGCTGGAGGAGGAGATCTTCATCGAGCAACCATCTGGATATGAAGAAGGGGAGAGAGGCACAGCGTGCAAGTTGATCAAGGCACTGTACGGGCTGCGACAGGCACCGCGTACGTGGCACATCAAGCTCACCAAGGAGCTGGAGGCACTTGGCTTCACCGCATCCTCTGCAGACCCTGGGCTCTTCATCCATGCAGAGAACAAGGTCTGGCTGCTCGTGTATGTTGATGACATCATCATCACCGCCGGGCAGGTGCACCACCTGCAGGAGACGAAACTTGCTCTACAGCAAGCATTCTCAGTTCGTGATCTTGGAGAGGCCAAGTGGTTCCTTGGCATGGTGATTGAGCGCGACAGGGCGGCTCGCACAATCAAGATCAGTCAGGAGCAGATGGTGAGAAGACTCGTCACCAATTTTGGGCTCACTGAAGCGAAGACCAAGACCACACCGTTGGCACTTGGCATTGCCCTCATCAAGGCAAAGGATGAGGAGGTACTCGACAAGGCTCAGTATCCATATGGTGAGCTGGTAGGCAGCATGCTCTACCTGGCAGTGTGCACACGTCCCGATATTGCACATGATGTGGGAGTACTTGCTCGCTACATGTCTGCACCGAGCATGGAGCACTGGAGAGCAGCAAAGGGAGTACTACGCTATGTTGCTGGGAGCGCATCAATTGGCATCAAGTTTGGGAGCGGGAGCACTGAGTTGGAGGGCTACTGCGACTCGGACTTTGCTGGTGACCTCAACAGCAGGATGTCCACCACATGCTACGTCTTCAAGCTGAACAAAGGCGTGGTGAGCTGGAACAGCAGGCTGAAGCCAACAACAGCAGCATCTACATTAGAGGCTGAGTACATGGCAGCGGCAGCAGCAGTGAAGGAGGCACTCTGGCTTCGCAAGCTCATGGCAGACTTGGAGCACCCTATGGCGTGCATCGTCATCAACTGTGACAACCAAGGAGCCATCAAGTTGTTGAAGCACCCCATCGCCTCGGCAAGGACGAAGCACATTGATGTCATGCATCACTTTGTGCGTGACAAAGTCACAAGGAAGGAGGTGGAGTTCCAGTACTGCAACACTGAGGGCATGCTGGCGGACTTCATGACAAAGCCATTGTCACCGCTCAAGTTCAAGACTTGTTGCGCAGGACTTGGCATCTGTGTTTGACTACAGGAGCAAGCGTCGGAGGTCAAGCTGCTCGCGTGGGAGTGTTGAGAGTCATTCCTACATACGATCAGCATCGACCCTCCACATCGGAGTAGAAGGTCGTAAGGATGAGCACTAGGTCCGGACTTAGCAAGATGGCGTCGTCGGACCAGACTCTGGACACCAGACATGAGCCTTACTAATTGCTTCGTATCTCCGCGTATACTTACTCATATTGGGCGTGTAAGCGCTTGTTGAAGAGCTCTGGTTGTAAGAAAGACAACACAGCTTAGAGCGCGTCAAAAGGCTGAGTATAGCTTACGCAGTGCTTGCAAACGTAGACGTGTGTGTAACTGGCTGGTATAAGAACCGGCGGACAACTTGTAATAGATGAATGTGATGTGACTTGTGTATGCTCTGGTGGCGGTAGCTCTGTCTCTGTGTGTCTATGCTTGCCTCAACTACATGTGCATGCTAGTCCTTCAACACGTGCCCCTAGCAGCTCGCATGCACACGAGTGCACGCATGTGCACATGCACAAGCCCACGCACGCGAGCCAGCATATGGGCACGCGCAAGTCAACCGTGTGCACGTATGTACAGGTTCACGGCGTTGCACCGAGCTCACTCCTGTCTTTTCACACTGCCACCGGAGGCGGCGTGTACCAAGGGTATTCAAGCATACGCCAACACCAACTGTAACATAATCATAATCGACATAACCCTATGCATACATGTACACTTTGCAGTCTGCTTGTTGTTTGTCGTGTTTTACAACCAATCACTCACCTCACTTTACATGCCGCGAATCTCACTGCCTTGCAGAGCCGATGTTTCGATGCAGCGCGTCATTGGCCAAGCCATCGACGAGGTGTACCTCAACCGGGAGGTGCTTTATGAGACGGCTGCGGGCAACGAAGCCCGCCAAGTGGGTGAGTAAGTAAGACGAGTTACTATTCGGCATTGTGTTGCGCATCCTTGTTTGTTGAGCACATGTCTTTTGATGTCACAAGCCACCGGAGGTTCCACACTTGAAGCGTTGGTGGGCGTGACACTGCGCAGTGAGATGGCTGAGTTGAGATGTCGTCACACCATCGAACAATTGATCGACGCTCACTCTCGACATGCGTACCAACAACGCATGTTGCTTATCGTGGCTTGTGCAGCTACAGGCAGACCCCACCTTTCAGCAAGCGTCGCATTCCGCATTGAGACCTTCAGCTTGGTGGCAGTCTGTTGCTCTGTGATCTGGCGGGGAGACGCTACCACCCCTGGCCCCTCATAAGCAAGCTCGACACTATGGCACCAGGTATGATGGCTGCTCACACGTCGCACAAATCCAGTAGTAGATGACAGAGCTGCATTGACATGACGTGAATATGCAGGACGCTTATACCCAACGGCTGTGTCCAGATGCAGTGGTCCAACTGCACTCGTGGTGTGGGACATGGGACGTCAGCCGCAGCTTCACAAGCTGCAGCAGTGGCGGCACTCCTGGTGCAGAAGAGGCCCACATTGACGCCGGCAGCCTTGAACTTGACACTGCGGACGACAGCGGTTGACATAAACAACCCTCAGGGCAAGTAACAAGCATAAGAAGTCTGTGTGCGTGCATGCCTGCATACTGTGTGTAAGCTTGCATATGTGCGCAAGTGTGGGCTACCACCCATCTGACCTCCCGATACACGTGTGCAGGTACCCACTCCTCAATCGCCTCCATGCCTACCAAGACTTGATAAATGTGTGGCAGTTCAGCATTGACGAGGGCTGCGGGCCTACCGAATACTGGCTTGTTTGGCCTACATTGAGTTCAGCCAGCCACTTGTATATATATTGTATGAGTTGAATCGTGGTTATACCCTCATAGGGAGCTCGAGCGTTGGGCTTACTGCATACAGCAACCGCATACGCGCCATGCCGTAAGCCGCAGCCTCCTGCCAATGCGAACATCCTGCGACAACATTGCGCCCCACATCCAATATCGCGCATTTCGTGCTGTTGTTGCGATAACACAGATGAGGGTGCCACGTTCAGAGTGCGGGACGTGTTGTAACTTGATAATAATATGATGTTTTCACACAAAACGACCAGAAGCAAAGGGTGGCACTACACATAACAAGCATACACACTTGTTGTACTGTAATGCTGTACAACACACAGTGTAGACTCGGAGGATGGTGCACTTGGCTAGCGTTGCCATTACTTGGCTGCTGCCTGGCTCTATAGTAAAACAAGAGATCAGGCAGTGGTTGGCGATGTTGTTGCGGATGTGGGGGGTCTGCTAGCATGATGCCAGTCTTGCTCCATGTCTTGGAATCATCACCCCGCTGACATCCAGCCACCTCTGGCTTGTCAAGTGCGTCCTCTCAAGCCCCTAACCCAAGCTGTTTGCTGATTCTGCACACTGTGTGTGAGAGAGAGAGAGGGGGAGAGAGAGAGAGGGGGAGAGAGAGAGAGGGGGGGGGCAGCAGTGACGACAACCTATCCCTTACATGTTTGTACAGACGGATCAAGATTATGTCGCCATCACTCAGCTGCGCGGAAAGGTGCAACCCAAGGATGCTCCTACAAGTGGAGTAGTTAATGTGCAAGTGTGAACGTTATCCCAGCACTGCCAGCGATTGAGTGGATACACGCACCTGAGCCCTTCTTGGACATGAGCTGTTTGTGGTGGTGATCGAATTGAAGCAGCTTGTCGAGGAAGTCCAATGCATCAAGTATCACAAGGTGCTAACTCTCCGCGTCGGCGAACTTTGTCCACGACTTTTTGGAGTGTCGTCCGACAAGGGCCTCGAGGTTGGGATCAAGCTTGATGCGTATTTGGCGAGGTAGGCGTAAAGGTCATCGGTGCGGAGGTACTTGGCGACCCTGACAAGCTTGTCATAGTTGTCATGCCCATAGAAGAATGGCTCCTTGCCTTGACCTGAGATCGAGGGAGTAGTCGTAGTCTTGCAGGTCCACGAGGAGCTCGGGTCCCTTGACGTAGCGCGAGGTCACACGCACATTGTACATCCTGCCCGAGTGGCGAAACTCCGCCAGGCCCCAGTCAATGAGACGAAGCTTGCGCTGCTCGTCGTTGATCATCACGTTGCGCGGCTTCACGACGCAGTGCATGATGCCCTGAGAGTCACTCTCGCCACGGTAGCGGTAGTTCAGCGCCTTGAGGAGCTCATGGTTGTATTAGCGAATGTCGCTCAGCATCGAGTATAGCGCCTTGAAGTTGGTGTTGTTCACGAGCTTGAAGACCAGGCCTGGCGTCTTGCCCTGGGTCGCGTTGGTGTAACAATTGGGGCCCGACCACTAGGCTATGGTAGTAAAAGACACTACCATGAGTGAGGTCTGTCACAATTTATCCCAATTCGTGGCATTCCTCCCCAATTTAACTTATGAGTTCCTTATAATCCAATGAGGCACTAGCCCACGTCGCCGTATTCGCGACCATACCACGATCGGTCTGCCCGCGGCCTGTAGGATTCGACCCACGAACGGTCATGACCAACCGGATGGCCATCCTCACCGCGCGACCTGACATCGCAGCGCAACCGCTCATGCGGCCTTAGGTTGAACTGGCTCGGCGCGCAGGTCGTGATCCCGTACCCAGCCTAGAGCAAGCCGCGTCAAATGTTTTGTTTTTGCCTTGGATCTGCGGCAGTCCCCTGCGGGAATTGAACCTGAGACGTCAAGCTCCGTTACCATTATAACAAGTGGGGCCCGACCACTAGGCTATGGTAGTTAAAAACACTACCATGAGTGAGGTCTGCCACAATCTATCCCAATTCGTGACAGTTAGGACCCGGAGGATTGTTATAAAAACCTCTTGGTCTTTGCGCATGTGCATGTGTGCATGTGACTATGCGTGTGCCTGCTGCTGTCGCTGCGCTTGTCACGATCTTTTGCAATGGTGTTAACGCACACATATGCACTACTGCTGTAACACTGCGAGCTGTACAAAGCCCAACCACCGGAAGCATACGGAAATGGCAGCAAAGCAAAGTGGCAGTCAAAGTACCAGTTTTTTGCCAATGCACACAAGTAAACATGTATTGACATTTGAATTTGCTAGGTACAGACCAGGTATGGTCCGCGGGGTCCGTGAAAGGACCATACATGGTCCTTAAACGTCAAGCCATGTGCATGCACTTCTCCGTGACACTGCGAGCTGTACAAAGCACAACGAAAGGAAGCATGCAAAACTAGTATGCCAATGTTATTGTGGTTAATGTGGGATTTCATGATGTACTTCATTCTATGGGTGCACATTGGGGGTGGGGGTGGGGGTGGAGGGTGGGTGAGGGGAGGCGGGCCAATTATGCTATTGAGTTGCGCTACCTTTAATTACACTCTCGTGTTGATAAATTATAATATACGCCTTAGAAGAAAAGTATTTACCACACCAACATACTCCCCGTTGCTGGTTGCAATCAAGCCCCAGCCTAACCTCGATGCATGACTCAGCCCGTCCCCTAGCATCCCCCCCCCCCCCCCCCCCCCCCCCCCCCCCCCCCCCCCCCCCCCCC
>RHPI01001292.1:420774-439781 GCA_009103225.1 Chlorokybus atmophyticus | reverse complement strand
CCCCGCCCCCGGCACCTATATGCACGCCCATGATCCCGCTGCCGCCAAGTGGCTACGCCGAGGCCGACAACTCCGTCGAGGACAGCTGCTGCAGTTTCAAGATCGGTTTGGCGTGCCCCAGTCTTGAATTTGTGGGCTTCGACGGGTTCATCGATGAGGTCCTTGTGTACAACCGCTTCGTGGCTACGCCTGAGATCCAAGAGATCATGTTCAGGATGCCACTGTTTTTACCATCACGCGAGCTTGAGGCCTCCCGCGGCACTCAGCTTGACTACACTGCCGGCCGCGTCCTGTGGGCCCGCTTCAACAACCCCTGCCAGGAGGGCATTCCAGGTCAGTGCCGCATGATGCTTCCTTGTTGTGTGATCGGTACCAACAAACTACCAGCTAACAACATGCTGACTTACATGTACACTTGCAGCTGTGACGACTCCCAGCCCCCCACCTCCCCCGAGGCCGAGCCCCCCGCCTCCCCGCCCTCCTCCTCCCCATCCATCACCTCCTCCACCTGAGGCTGGAGGCCGCCGCCGCAGCCTGCTGCAGGTAGTTTGTTCTGCCATGTTGTACATCAGTTTGTAGGGTCACCCTGGAGATAACAACCTTACATGTCGGTCGCTGCAGATGGAGGATCCCACCTTTGACCGCGCTTCTGACTACCCAGCCAACCTCCCTGCCATCCTTGGGTATGTCACCGACAAGGCCGGCTACACTGCTGGCATGCGCAACTGGGCCAAGAATGTCACCGCCACCACCGATGTGGACAACGACAGGATTTACTTCAGCGGTAAGTGGTAGCCTATGATTAGAGCCTTGTTGCTCACACAAGGCACTATTGAGTCTGAATAACACCACTGGCTCTCCCTCGCAGGGACCTCTTTCCCAACGCATGCCAAGTATGCTTACACGCCTGCGCCCTTCATGCCCCCCACGCTGACCGCGCCAGATGGGAAGAACATGTATCACGTCAATGAGCCCAACACAGCATCCATCAAAGCCGTGGGTATCGCACGCAGCCCGTTCCTGTCCTGCGCCATATCCGCATCAGACTCAAGCACCATAGCAATGCCATACCAGGCTCGCGCCACCAACGAGTTCCCACGCTTCTACGATGACTACTTCCACGACCCCGTGCTGCAGTACATGAGCCTGAACCAGCCATTCCACTGGACCGACAGCACCCTTGGTGGCCTTGCTTCCGCACAGGTCGCTGATGCCAACGGCAATGTCCTCACGCTCGATGATGTGGTCACCGCGATTGCGGCTGCTGGCTTCTTCCGTAGCAACCCCAACACCGAGCGCCAGGACACATACGTATACACCTCCGGCTTCGCCTCAGCCACCTGCGAGGAGAGCCCCATCGTGCCTTTCGCCAATGAGCTCGCGGGTCTGTCCATCTCCAACGACGGGATGGTGGTCAACGCGGCCCCCACCGACATCTTCATGGAGAAGGTCGTGCGTCTCACGGGCGCGGAAACCATTGAGCTCACAATTCCAGCAGGTGGCCAGATTCACGCCGCTACTGAACGCGCTCTCACCTTTACTGCGTGGGTCCTTCCCAACAATGACAACGACAACCAGCTGCTGTTCACCATCTCAGGCGGCATCGGCTTGACACGAACCATCTCCTACCAATATGGCATGTTTGTCTTCGCCACTCCCGGCCAGGACAGGTAACAACGTCTGTTACGCCTCTCATGCTGTGTGCGGCACTGATGTATGTATGTATCTCATGCGTGTTGTTGGTGGTTGTGCAGCCCGCAAGGTGGCAGCGAGACCATCAACGCTGCCAACGAGTGGCATTTCGTTGCGCTCGCCATCCACAACACCGACTTTGTGTTTTATGTTGATGGCATTGCTGTCTACTCGCAAGGAGTGCAAACCTCTGAAGTCATTCCAAGCACCTTTAACTGTGAGCACACATGCAATGTCTCTTCCTTTGTATCACATTTGAGAACAACAACTGGTTACTCAAATGTTGTATCGTGCGTTCTGCAGTGGTTGTCAAGGTGACAACCGGCAACTTCACGGGTCTGATGGACGAGTTGCGAGTGTTTAACGGCATGTTGTCCAGTGGCGACCTCGTTGAGACCATGTTTGATCACCCGTTATCACCACGGTGGGACCACACGCGATACACGCTCGTAGCGCACATGCGCTTCACCAACAGCCTCAAGGACTACGCCCCTGCCGGCATCGCCTCTGCCACCTCCCTTGCCGCCGACCCCACATACGAATTCTACGCTGTGCCCTGGCAACCAACTTGGACTTATGTCATCAATGGCCAGGATGTGCTGGTAAGATGACAAGAGCACACATGCACGCAAACGCGCATACACTGAGGCGCATGTGCACATCTTCAGCAATGATGCACACACATTGCTGATGCTGCTACTGCTTTCAGGAGAAAACTCCCGACTTTGACATGCCTCGGAGCTCAATGGGCGGTGGTGAAGAGGTGTCGGTCATCGGCTTCAACTTTGCACCCTCTCAGTGGCTCAACTGCGGCTGGGGCTGGTCGGTGCAATACCAGGACTGGACTACATGCGAGGTGTGTAGACTGAGTCACCTACCACACTTCTTGCACTTCTACACAACAACACAATCACTTTACTGACTGCAACTTGCAACGTGCAGCAAAATGCCAGCAGCATGCTTGGTGACTGGTATCCCGAGGGTTGCATTGATGCCTCAGCCGTGGGTGATGCTGCCTCCACAAGCTTGATTGGGTCCATCTCAAAGAGGCGTGTGTGCCAGCGCGACGCCTTGGCAACGTACATCGGCGACACGCGCGGGAAGTCCATGCCAACCCGCATTGATGACCGCACTCTCAGCTGCCCCGCGGCAGCGTTCCCCAACCCCCGCCCCTCTGAGTTCTTCATCAGCAACCCTCTGTTCGCATACGGCGTGCCATGGGAGGTCACGGAGGCTGCATTGGACTGCGACGGTGTGGGCTCTTACGCCACCGCGGCCAACGCTGAGGTCAATGCCCTTTTGAACGGCACTGACGGCTACTCTGTGGGCGCGTGGGTTCTCCCGCACGCCATGCCCGAGTTGCAGCCCGCAGCTAACACACGCGCACGCTCCATGCTGGTGAGTGCTTATCCTCAGGGAACCCCTCCCAACACATGTACACATATGCACCCAGTGTGCTGATGTTTATGTGTCTTTGTGGTAGGGTGACAAGCTCGGCTTCAAGCGACCCATTCTGCCTGATGAGGTTCATGCGACCAGTGTGCTCTCATTCGAGTCGGCCACCGGCAAGCAGAACTCCGCTCTCATCATGTACGACGGCCAGCGCTTCTTCTATTACGATGACTGCATCCTGGATGTCATTCAGGTTCGTCTGTTCGTCTGTTCTCCAGTGATATCATGCAGCATCTTTAAAACACGCATGTGCTGATCATGTTGGGATGTGTTACAGACTGGCGCAACAGCTGCCCCCGAGCAGTGGCACAGCGTGTTCGTCACCGTGGACGGCTCCGGTGAGGGCAGGTTCTATGTTGACAACGAGCTTGCGGGCCGCTTCACCACAGTGTGCGCTCCCGATGTGGCGGGCACCTTCAGCGTGTGCCAGGACTACAAGAGCATGGACCCCGCCACGCCCGGAGAGTTCTTCAAGGGCATGGTGGACGAGGTGAAGGTGTTCAACAGGAGCCTAAATGCGGACGAGGTGGCCATGTACACATTCGCCGCACTCAAGGGCGACGAGGCTGACCTTGTTGCATACTACAAATTCTCTCAAGTCTCTGAGGATGGCAAGACTACCTCTTCCGCCAGCATGCCCGCTGACTTGGAAGTCATGGATGCACACACTGTGCAGTCGACGGGTGCGTGGGAGCCTGCTTATATCTTCACATCTGGAGTTGTTGAGGGTACCAAGGACGGAAACACCGTCGAGCTCATGGGCACCAACTTCGCTCCCAGCAAGTGGTTGACCGCCGTGTTTGGAGACATCACCCAAAACGACACCAGCAGCTTCCACATAATCCCTATTGATGCCATCACCCACGACGGCCGTCGCGTGGAGCTCACGCAGCCTCCCCTCCCGGCCGGCCCTGTCAGCTCTGTGATGGTGCTCACCGGCTCCACCGAGTTGGGTGCGTCTGGAGTGGAGTACATGGTCAAGCCCGGGCTGAGCTCAGGCCTTGAAGCCCACTACACGTTCAACCTGAACGCTGACGCCCTGGCCACCGACGGAGTGATCACCATTGTGGATGTGTCCGGCAACGAAAGGCACGCCGCATACGTCATCGGCGACAACGATGCGCTGTCGTTCTTCACAAAGGACCGCAACGCCATCGACAACGGCGCCATCATTATGGGCCCTCAGACCGGTGATGCCAACATGACCTTCCCCACCCCCATGGACTACCTTGAGGGCGATTACACAATCTCCATGTGGATGTCGATTGAGTACGACCAGATGGTAAGCACCCATTCTCTTGTTGCTCACACAGCGTGCATTCTTGGTACAACACGGATGGAACCTCAGGTGACTGTTGCTTGCAGATGGGTGCTGCGCAGAACCTGGCATCTTTGGGCGTTGTGGCTGGCAAATACCAGATGGTCACGCGCACGGTGTCCGCAATGGACGGCGAGATGGTGTACATCAACGGCATGATGGCAGGGAACGCATCCTTCGTGCCCTTCACCAACTCTGGCATGCAGGCTCTCTACCTGGGAGGCGTGGTGTTGCAAGGGCTGAACATCCGCATGGACGAGTTGCGCATCTACTCTCGCGCCCTCAACGATATTGAGATCCAAGCGCAGTACTATACCAACCAGTACGCCATCGACTTCACCCTTGACCCCAGCGTGACTGTCTCCTCCGAGGCATCCTTCCCCACAGAGAGCTTCACTGTTGAGGCATGGATCTATCCCTACTCCACTGCTGGCCCTCAGGCCATCCTCGCCAAGCCTCTTGCCGGTGAGTACCCGCTTAACTGTGTAGCTGCGCAATGGATGTGTGGCTTAAGTTCCCCAACCACTAACTCTTGTGCGTGTGCTTGTAGATGGTCACTCCTCAGTGGCTTTCGGCATCCACGATGACCGCGTCTACCTGGCGGTGTACACTGACTGCGATTGCCAGCCATGCGAGGTGTACCGAGAGGTTGCGTCGTGGCGTGCAACCGTGTTGGAAGGCATGTGGCAGCACATCGCAGCCTCGTATATCTTCACCCCCGATGGGGCCACCTTCTTCTTCTACGTCGATGGCATCCTCAAGGATAAGCAGATGATCATGGACGAGGCCCGCGCCATTGTATTCTCGGACGCTCCCCTCCTCATTGGCCAGGAATTCCCTGAAGGCTCACCCGAGGAGACAAAACGATTCAACGGCCTCATCACGGGTGTTGGCATCACGGACGAGGCTCTGCGCGGAGATGAGCACGATGTGGACATGTCTGATCTCCCTGCAGGCTTCATGCCTGACGGCCTTGCCAGCGCCGGCTTTACGCCCGCTTTCTTGATGAAGGAGCGCGTGCGGTGCCCCGGCAGGATCAGCCACTTTGGGTGGGCCACACCCGAGAGCAGCCCCACCTCCCCCATGCGCTCAGACTACATGACCCACTATTGGGCCATGACCGAGGGTGACGGACCCAGTGTTGGGGACTTCCCTGCATTCTACAGCGCTGACATCGCACCACTCATCATGAGCAATGGCAACCTGTGGGCCAACGCTTCATATGATGACCTCACCTTTGCTGCGGCCACCGAGCTGGTTGGTCCCGCCTTGATCTCTGTAGAGTCAGGCACCTTTGCTCTCTTTACCATTACTGCCCGAACCAAGTGCTACGCGCGGCGGCTCAATGGCGGAGAGGACTTCTCCGTAATCGCCACGCTCGCGGGCTCTGACAACATTGCCACAGCTGCCGGCATCTACGACAGCCAGGACGGCACCTATGGCGTGTACATCAGCCCGCTGCCCAACGCGTGTACCGGTTGGAATGTTACCGTCGCACTTGGTGACCAGTGCGCAGGCACCTTTGTCACCCCCATCATCCCCGGCGCTGCGGACCCCGACACAACCACTTCCGACCCCGCCGACGCCTTCGGTGTTGCCAACGCCGCTGGCGTGAAGACCACATTCACAGTGCAGGCCCGCGACGCCGCCGGTTGCCCGAGGACCATAGGCGGTGATGGCGTGTTCGTGTCTCTCACGGGCCCCCACGACATCCTCGCGGAGGTGGAGGACATGCAGAACGGCCAGTACCTCGTGACGTACACACCTCAGGTGATGGGCAAGTATGTGCTCACGGGCACCATTAACACCACGAGCGGCCCGCAGCCGTTCCTCAGGGACGTGTGCGTGGAGGTTGCCGCCGGCAGCTCTCTGTACTTCAACGGCCAGAGCAGCGTGGAGGTCCCTGATGCCCGCCAGCTTGGCCTTACGACGCACGGTCTCACCATGGAAGCTTGGGTGAAGCCCGAGGCCATCATCACACCCTCACCACCTCCCCCGCCGCCAAACTCCCCACCCCCGCCCTCACCCTCACCTCCACCACCTAGCCCCCCTCCACCCTCTCCCAGCCCCCCTCCACCCTCACCTCCCCCTCCCACGCCAGGTTCCACTCTTGCCTTGCTGTGTGTCTATATTGTGTCGTGTGCAACTGTGTTTGTGTGACGTATTGACTTCGTGTTTGTGTCTGTATGTGCAACAGCTCCTCCTCCACCAGAGGCTGGCGGTCGCAAGCTGCTACAGGCACAAGCTGCCACGCATGCCTTCCACTACGTGCTGGACAAGAAGAGCCATGACAACGTTGCCTCGGATTCGAAGAGCTACGACCTCAAGTTCAACGCTGACTTCACCGAGCTCATCGCCAATGTGTATGTTGGCAACGGCGAGTGGCGCACCATCACCGTGGACTACACCAACACCAACGAGTGGACCCACGTGGCCGCTGTGTACAACCAGACCACATTCACGCTCTACATCAACGGCGCGCAGGCTGCGGACATGACCTTTGACACCGCCAGGCGTGTGGCTCGCAACAACCTGCATGCCCCTCTCAACATCGGCCTGGGCTTCACCGGTTACATCGATGAGGTGAAACTGTGGAAGGTTGCCCGCACGGCCGAGGAGATCGCCGACACGATGCACTGCCCGCCATACATGGAGCTGGACAAGATCGCTGCTTACTGGAGCTTAAACGAGGGTGCCGGGGAGGTGGCTAAGGGCTACGCTTCCGATTGTTGGGTCGGTGACTACACCAAGACCTGCCTTGAGGGCACGCTCAACCCGCAGAACGCCCCCGTCGCCCCTGAGTGGATGGCCGACAGCCCCGTGGAGCTTGCGTTCCCTGAGGTTGGTGTGGGTGTTGCCAGCGCCAAGTACAGTGTCGTGCGCGGCAGCGGCCTCATGCATGCGCGTGCCGGCAGCGACTTTGAGCAGACCGTCATAATTCAGGCTAAGGACGATTGCAAGTACTGCTATCTCGGCCGCGATGCTCGCTTCGCCATCACCACCGAGCAGTTCTCTGTTCAGTACTTCTCTGACGAGCACGGCAGCGTGGAGTACCCGCTGCTCGACAAGCAACCCGCTGTCCAACATGCCCCCGCTGTTGTCTGCCCCGACCAGGACGCGTGCTATGGCAGCGTTTCCAACAACACTGATAAGCGCCGCTCCCTCCTTGGTCTAGACCTCCCTGAGGGCCTGTACGTGACAGACCATGCCTTCGAGCCCCCGTGCCCAGGAGATGTGTGGCGCGCAGGTTATGACATCAGCACCACCGGCACGTACTTCCTCAATGTTGTGCTCCTCGGCGCACAAGGTGACCAGCCCCTCAACATGGAGCCCTTCGTCCTTAACATCGCCGCGGGAGATCTCGCCATGTGGGAGCTTGTGGGTGACATCCCTCAACCCACTGCTGGCATCCCTTTCACGATTGACATCATCGCCAAGGACGCTGCGGTATGCATGTCACATGTTGATGTTGATTCAATGTTATGCTGATATATTGCTTCAAGATGTGCATCCGCTCTTTACCAATGTGTATCTTTTGCACAGGGCAACGTGATCGATGACCGTGACGTGTCCAGCGGCCTTGTTGTGTCTTTGTCCAACAACAGCAGCAGCGAGGTCATGTCCATCGGCCACGGCATGTACCGCTTCACGCTGGTGGCACCCACCACCGGCCCCATGACGATGACCTTCCACGCTGCCACAGACGCCGTGAGCGTGCCTGCCCCCAACGAGGACCTGCACGTGATCGAGGCGGACTGGGCTGAGGTTGCCACTGATGACGCCGGGGAGCTCCCCATGGCCCTCAAGCGCTTCGAGCACAGCGCCGTTGTGTATACCGACGCCGTGTACGTGTTCGGCGGAGCTGCGTACGACAAGTCATACCTCAATGATATGTGGATGCTGCCCGGCTCATCTGTTGCAGATGACACCCTCTACTACAAGAAGACAATTGCCTTCCAGGGTGAGTAAACGCCTCATTTGACTTACTTGCTGTGCTGTTTGTGTGGACTCACTGCTAATCGTGTTTGCCAATTGCTGCAGTGTCTGAGAACCTTATGGCCGATGCCACACTGGAGATCCACATTGACACGTCTGACATGGTGTCGAAGCGTGTCATGGCGCAAGACTGCATGGATGTTGCCTTCAAGATCGACGGCGTGTCCACAACCCTCGCGTACTATGTGGACCCATGGACGTGCGGCTCCTCCGACACAGTCTACTGGGTGGCCATCCCCATGATGGACGCCACGGACGACGCCGAGCTCCACATGTACTATGGCAACCCGCACATGAGCAACCCCACAACACCTGAGGCCGTGTTCGCCTTCTATGAGGGCTTCGAGGCCGGTGACACCGGCGCGTTGGTTCCCGCAGCTCCGTGTGGTGTTAACCCCGCCTCGGGTGACAACTTCATGGTGAGCGAAGAGCTTCCTCGCACGGGTGAGTTCAGCCTTTACGCCAAGCACGGCGAGGCGGGAGCACTTGAGGCCACCATCGAGCCCATGGATAGCTTTGTGATGAGGGCTCAATTTTACGACTCGGACTCGAGCACGGCGTCCCACTTCATCAGCCCTGACTGGGATATATGCACGGAGACCGCCGATGGGGAGCGCTTGTTGCTTCCCGGTGAGAAGCCTGGTTACAGCACCGCTGTGGGCGTGTACACGCTCTCTACGGCCAGCATGTATGCCACAGGCTCGCCATGGCTCTCGACTGAGTCCGGTCGATCAGCGGGATGGCGCCAGCTGGAGGTGCGCAGCAACTCCACCGGCACCACCTTGCTTATCGATGGCGTTGTGGTCATGACCAAGCCCGAGGCTATCACCATCGACAAGGTCTTCCTCAGCGCCGGCATTGCTGGCTTTGATGACGCCGCTGATGCACCCAACCACCTCCCAGCACACGCCTTCTGGGATGAGATCAGCGTCGCTAAGGTAAGACACGTTGTTGTGTTGTTGTATAGTGTCTGTCCTTGTCTCGAGCAGTTCTTCTCATCTTGTTAGTTTGACTCATGAGTTGTATTGGCGTGCAGGTGAACCTTGCGCTGCAGCCTGTGTGGGTGTCCACCGCAAGGGTGAATGGCAGCAGCGTGGCGGACATGCAGGTTCAGTTCAGGATGGGTCGCGCATGGGAGCAGGTGGCCACACAGGGCCCCGCGCCCCCACCACGCTACTCGCACACAGCGGTGGTGTTTGAAGACACCATGTACGTGTACGGCGGGGAGCGCAGCACGTACGTGTTTGGCGACGTGTGGGCCTTCAGCTTTGCCAACAGCACCTGGGAGTTTGTTCAACAGCGTGGCAACAGCAGCCTTCCCGCCCCGCGCTTCGACCACGCCGCCGCGGTTGTGGCTGAAGAAGGCGTGATGGTGGTTTATGGTGGGCGTGCCGGTCGTGACATCCTCGATGACTTCTGGTCCTATGACATCGCCAACAACGAGTGGACACGCCTCAACCCCGTGATGTTGGACGACGCCGCGCCTGCGGGCAAGCGCTTCGGCCACTCTGCGGCCGTATACGAGAGCACTGTGTACTTCTACGGCGGCGTGACCACAATCGGGACCTACTCGGATGACTTCTTCGCGTACCGCGTGCAGGACGACACACTCGCCCTCCTCACGGGCATTGGCGCGGGCCGCTTCGCCCACGTGTCCCTCGCGCACCCCGCCCTTGGCTACATTCTCGTGCACGGCGGGTCCAACGACGCCCGCCAGGAGATCGACGAGTTGTGGCAGTACCACGTCGAGTCCGACGTGTGGGCTCTCGCCACGCCCGTCACGCCCGCACGCTACCAGCATGTTGGCTTCGTGCTTGGGGGTGAGGACAACGCTTTCGCGTGCGTGCAGGGTGGACACGGGGAAGGCATGTATCAGGCTGATACGCTATGCTTCTCCATTCCCTTTGCTGCTCAAGAGCAGCTACCATAAGATTGTCACACAGAGAGAGAAAGACCATCCGTGCCTGTGTGAAGTATGAAACAACAAGGCCCGCTCTCATTGACAGAAAGAGACCACGTCACACCCTCATTCTTCCATGTTTATGTTAGCCTATTGTTGGGCGGGGAGAGCGCCACGGATGCGCCTCACACACATACACATACACACTGCTCCCCCGCCGCGTGTACACATGTTGAGTTCATGTTCCCACAAGGGGGAGACTTGGCCCACCACACTCGAGGATGTCAATCCTGCCATATATGTATGAAGAAGATGTAGACACGGCAGTTGTGTAGCGGTTTGTTCGTGTCGGGAGTGTGTGGTAGCGTAGGAAACTCCCCCTTGTAACCGTTTGAACCAACTTGAATACCCTCTTGTGTACATGACGTGCTTGCTTGTGTACATGATGTTGCCCCTCCTGCCTGTCTCCCATGCATTGCCTTATCTGCATGTTGCCAAAGTGGCAGGCCGCAATGCACTGTCTGCAACTGTTGCCAACCTGGAGTGTGCTGCATCGGTTGCTTTTCGCTTTGTTAACAACAAGACTGTCTGATTGGCAACAGCTCTGCAAGTAGACTCGAATGCAGGCAAGTTTGTGATCGAGTTGGCAGCACTGGATACCTGCTCTCAACCAGTATGCTGTGACACATGCACATCACAGGTAAGGTTGCACTACAGACATGGCCTGCAATAACTGAAGAAGTGACAAGGGCAATGCGTGGGTGCTATGTGAGGCAGTGTGCATCGCGTATATGCAAAGACACAATCATGACAGAGTTGCGGTATGAACTTGCCTGTTGCCTAGACTCAAACAACACTACTTATAAATACCGCTATGTTACCATTAGGCAACAACCGGAGTAGCAACACACTTGGCAAAGAGGGAATGCTACAACAAGAGCGGCGCCTCACCTGTACAGCGCCACATTGCTGAGATTGGCAATTGTTTGCTGTGGTCTCACCAGAGTCTTATCGGATCTTTGTATCTTCCCATGTAATGCATTGCGGTTTCGAACTCGACCAGCCATTATCAGTCAGGAGGCGCTAGTCACACCAGCAGTTAGTCACAAGACGGTGTCATGCCAACTGAGTTGTCCGCTTCGAGATCCACGGTTGTTAACTCAAATACCTGTTTTGTTGTACATGCTTCACTGATGCAGTACTCCGCACCGAACATGATGCAGATCACAACAGCGCGTGCACGCTTGGTCATCTTATAGACTGTGAAGCACACCAGCTACTGGCATGCAGTCGCAAACATCCCCGTGCGCATGCGTGCACATGCGCTCGAGCGCACACACACTTGCGCACATGTACACCCACACACTGTCTGAACGCGACTGCAAGCCTGGCTTTGTGCAATAACCATGCGTAGTTACATTGTTTCACAAAGAAAACACTTGCCAAACTGCCTGCACTCATGCCCTAGAAAAAGCGAGTCCGTGATAGAATGTGCACTTGGGCTTGCAGGTGAATTTGAAGGCAAACAGCTGACATGTAAAGCGTTGTAAAGCATAAGAGGCAATGGGCTCCCCACCTTGCAGGCCCCATCTCTGGTAAAACCAACTCTGCACTGGACACCTTGACCAAACACCAGCCGTTGTATGCTGCAACGCAACGTTCGCGTGACGTGCAGTTCTGACAACAAGCGTCCACACCATTGCAGATGCTGTAATCCCGGCTCATACTCCTGCAGCACGAACAGGTGCAGAACACAGAGATGGAGATGGACTTGGTGATGGCTTGCTGTCACCCGTCTGTGGGTGTACGTCGCACAGCCATCCATGGACACATGTGACAATCAATCAAATGCACGCGCCTCACACTTGAGTCGGTCAAGCACTCATGCGCTGGTCTCTCCCGCGCACGTATTTGCTGCCAGCCAACCGCATTGGCCACGCATGCGACTACCTCCGCCCCCGCCTCCGCCTCCGCCTCATGACATGAACGTGCCACGTGGCGCAAGCACAGAGCAAACAGCTTACTCAGCCATTTCACATGAAACTTTACACTTCGAGTGCAATATGCCCCGCACCTTTTCGCGCATGCATTGGGCGCCACGTGGCGCATGCCGCCGCCTACCTGCGGCGGCGGCGGCGGCGGCGGCAGAGGGCGAGGAGACGGGGGGTGGCGAGATGGGTGCGCTGAGGAAGCCTGTGGACGATCCCGCTGCGTATAGGGAATGGCTGGGACGCGTCGCCAGGCGATGCAGGTGAGCAATGGGGCGGCAAACTTACATACACAGACAGGGTAACGCTAGGTTTATCAAGGGTATTGTGCCTGTTTGGGTGTTGTTTCAGTGACATATAGTAGCTATGTTTTTTGAAAAATGTCGTTACCAAAGACCGCAATGCATGCCGTTGGGTTTCCGTGCAGTCGTTCGTTTGGCACATTGCGAGCGGAGCAGCATTCCTGTCCGCTCAACACTCTCTGCAATCGCTGTGTTGTCCACGCCAAAATGACTGTGCCCGTGCATGCTTCACGCAAGCTCTCAACAGCTGCGCCAACAGCACTCTTGATAGTGTGAATCTGTTGTTGTTGTCTCTCATCACCATCATCATCATCATCATCATCATCATCACACTCTCTCTCAGCTCCGTAGTCCCCCCTCTCGGTTCCTCCGGCTGGCGCATCTGGGGCTGGGGCGTGGTGGCCCTCCTGAAGCCCCACCAGCGCGAGGGACTGGCCTGGCTGATGGATCGATTGCGCGCGGGAGTCAACCCCATGGTCGCGGACGAGGGGGGGACCGGGAAGACGCTGCTGGGGGTGGCCATGATGGCGCACATGCTGTCCGAGACACAGGACGATGTCGTTCAAGTGGACGACCGCGACGACAGTGGTGCCAACAACAGTGCCTTGACGGACAGAGAACACCCTGTGAAGCAGCAGCGGGGGCCCTTCTGTGAGTGGGTGTGGGTGTGTGGGTGTGGTGGGAGGGGTGTGTGGGTGTATTCATACACGTGTATGTGTGTGCAGTGGTGGTGTGTCCTGTTTCTGTGGTGGACGTGTGGGAGGGGGAGCTGATGAGGTGGGCGCCGCACGTGCGTCGACTCAAGTATGTCGGGGATCGCCTGCACCGATACCGCCTACGAGAGGCACTGGTCAAACATATCCGCTCCCAACCCACATCGCAACAGGTAAGGCCACCCGGTATAACTCCTTGACACGCTCGCACAGCTCGCACGCTCGCACGCACGCATCATCACATCAACATCCCAACAGAAAGACCCCGTCCTTCCCTTCGATGTCCTCATGACCTCCTACGAGCTCGCGATGCACGATGCAGTATTCCTCTCTCGCTTCCGATGGCGCTGCGCCATCATCGACGAGGCCCATCGCCTTCACAAAAACCCCTCGGGTCGACTCTATACAACCCTCATGTTGGACTACATGATCCCGCGACGCGTGCTCATCACCGCCACGCCCACCACGCAACACAACATCAACAACGGGAGTCTGAGCGACCTCTTTGCGCTGCTGCATTTCATGAATCCCAACATATTCTATGATGAGGAGATGTTCGTGGAAGCGTTCGAGCAGCATGCGGATGAGTTGAAAGAGTGTTTGGGAGCGTTTGTGCTGAGGCGAAGCAAAGATGAGCTCGTGCGAGGGGGACAGCTTATCCTCCCGCCACTCGCTGAAGTCACACTGTATGGCAATTGTGTTCATATCGTTTCATGGTGTCGTTGATAGGTCTCGACATTGTGTTGTTGTGCTTGACGGTGGTTTATCTTGTTAGGTATGCTCCGTTGGTGCCGATGCAAGCTGAGGTGTATAGGAGTATCCTGCTCAGGCAGCTTCCGAGTATCATGAGAAACGGTGGCAAGGCAACAACGTCGCAAAACACGGTATAGCTGTATGTTCCTGTCTTTCTCTGTGTGTTTGTGTGCACGTGTGCACGTGTGTGTCTATAAAAACAATCTGTGCGTGCACGCGAGCGTGCTGATACGTGTGCGTGTGTTTTGCTCTTACAACATCTGGTTATCGTCACGCAGCTTATGCAGCTGCGCAAGGCTTGCAGCCACCCGTACATGTTCCCTGGTTTCGAGCCTGAGCCGTTTGAGTTGGGTGAGCACTTGGTTCGCGTGTCCGGGAAACTCCTGGTTCTGGACTCCCTCCTCACCCTCCTCTTCAACAGCAACAACAACAACAACCCTACAGAAGGCCACAAGGTGCTGCTCTTCGCGCAGATGACACGCACGCTCGACATCCTGCAGGACTATCTACATCTGCGCGGGTGGCCGTATGAGCGCCTGGACGGGAGCGTACGGGCAGAGGAGTGCCATATGTTGGATGACAACAACAACAACAATGACAACCACAACCACAAGAAGCCGGACCAACCTGCTCCTATGGTGTACCTGCTCAGCACGCGTGCCAGTGTTGCTGGCATCAACCTTACTGCCGCCGACACGGTATGTTGGAGATGAAGTGTTGTATATGTTTGCGTCATCTCTGTGGGTGGGGTGGTCATGTCACCCTCTCAGCCGATGTGACGCGCACGCACACGCATGTACACATGCACTTGTGCACATACGCGCACGCATGCCCGTGCATGCACAAACATGCAGATGCATGCATGCGCTCGCATACCCACGCACACACGCACACATGCGCGCATGTGCGTGCAAACTCACACGCACACACATGCGACAGGTGGTGTTCTACGAGAGTGATTGGAACCCGCACGCCGACATAAATGCATTGCAGCGTGCTCACAGGTTAGGCCAATCCAAAGCAGTGTTGGCTCTGCGTATCATTGCGGCCCACACGCTCGAGGAGGTCATCCTCGCGCGTGCCCAACGCAAACTCGCACTCGCCGACATCGGCTCCAACATCCTCGGCCCCGCTATTGCTAGTAACAATGCCGATGCTGTGTCGGAGCTATCAACGGAAGAGATGCAGCACATGGTGCAGTATGCGGCACACAAACACCTGAAAGGGTATAAACCGCAAGTCGAGGACGCGGCGGCAATGTTTGAGAGCGTGAAGGGCGCGTTGGCGATGCGGGGCAAAGCGTCTTTCATCACAACTATACTGGCTGCACCCTACGCACAACCACGCGAAGAACAATTACAACCACAACAACTGCAACAACAACAGCGTCCAACACATGTTGGCGGCGTGCAATACTCTGAGGGGAAGGATTATGCGATTGACCGCGCGGCTATAGAGGAGTACGTGTCGACACAAAGGGGGGGCATGCGTGACGTTGTGTCGACGCTGGTCACTCGACGAGGAGCCCAACTCCATGACTATCACTTGCACTCACCCCCGCCGAAGAAGCGCAAGATGACGGATGTGGAGAGGGAGTCCGATCAGCGCGCGCGCCTTGCGTCCAAGTGGCAAGCGTTGGGTTACAGCAGCTGCGCGTTGCCGCTCACCAATGAAGAGGGGGAGGAGGAGGAGCAGAGAGGGGGTGAAGAGGAGGAAGTGGACATCAACTACGTTGTCGGGGATGCCACAAAGCCGTTTGTGGACTCCACCGATGGCCCGGCATTTGTTGTTAGGTGTGTTGAGCGCGTGCGCGTGCAGGTGAATGGGTGCGCGGACGTGTGTGTGTTTTTTGCCTGCCTGCGTGCGTGTTGATGGTCATTGTGGTGGTAGTGTGGTGGACAACTCGGGGGCGTGGGGCCGAGGAGGCATGTTTGCTGCGTGGGACCGCGCGTTCGCGGGCCTGCAGGCCGCTTATGAGTCCGCGCATACCGCCGGGGATCTCCATGTTGGGGACCTACACCTCGTCCCCACACCCATAGACGGTACAACGACTGTCGTACAGTATAGTGTACGTGTGTGTGTGTGTGTGTGTGTGTGAAGCCACACTGCGTGTTCATCCCACCTCATCTTGTGTGTGTTTGTGTGTCAATTGCAGGTAAGGTGGAGGTGTATGCTGCTTTGGCGGTGGCGCAGCGGTACGATCGCAGGCACGCCGGTAACCCGCGCAGCGACGTGCTGACGGATGCACTCAAGGCCGCGCTGCGGAGGCTGGCGGCCGCCGCAATCAAGAAAAAGGGTGCGTGTATTATTGTGATTGGGGCTGTGATGTGGTTTGTGATCGTCTCTGATGTTGTGCTTATGACAGCCACTGTGCATATGCTGCGCATCGGGGACTGGTACGCCACCGAACGCATCGTGCGCAAGTGTCTAACGAGGCACGGCATACCCGTCACTGTGTGAGTAATAGTTGCATGCATTTGCTATTGACGGGGTGGGGAGGGGTTGGGCGTGTTTGTTTCCAACATTGCTAAGTATTTGTATGCATTGCAGTTATTACCACAAGCAAAAGCAGCAGCGGTAAAGCTGTTGCGCATCTTCAAAGGATATGCGCGATATTAACGTGTTGGTTGTAGCTGTAGATATCCACGATCTATGTATAGCGGATGATACATGTTGTGTAGTTTCGAGTATTGTGAGTAGCCATGTACTTGTAACTGCTGAAATGCGCCAATAGCGCATTGGTGCTGCACAAGCGGATGTGGTTCGTAATGGCAAGTGCTCGCATACACAACCGCAGCTACTCGTGGTTCACCCACTGTACTGCGCTGTCACACTCCCTTCCCGCGTGCAAGCTCAACGCGCAGGGGGGCCCTTGGACAGCTTCGCACAACATGCAAAGCGCCGACACTGCAGAGCCGCGAACAGCAAGGGGTACACATGTGGCGCATGCTGGGCGAGAGGGCAGCTCCCCCCCCCTCCCCCTACCGACGTCGCCTTTGCCTGCTGCTGCCTGCTACAGTTGCTTGCTACTGCTTGCGACTGCCGTCGACTATCATACAATGTAGCTTGCAACAGCTACAGCAGCTTGGCGCAAACTTCTGTTGTTCTCGTGTTCACGCCCTTCCCATGCGTGCAGTCATGGTACCCATGCTTGCAGTGTAGAGACTTTGTTGTGCTGTTTTGTGCCATAGCGTGGCGTGGTGGGGGCGGCGGCGAGGGCAGCGAGGGTGGCGAGCTGGCCTGCAGCTTGTGACTATGACGACGGCAACGGCAGCAGCAGCGGCAGTGGCGGGCCGCTGGCTTCTGCTTGTGCTGCGTTTGCCACCACAAGTCCGACTTTCCTCCACGGTTGTGCAACACCGCAGCAGCAGCTGCCTGCCTCGTACTGCTGCACGCCTGCAGCTGGCGGCTGTGAGGAGGTGGCCTCTAGGCTTCCGCTTGGCCGCTGGGCCTGGGTGGGTGCTGTGTCGTGCTGCGGCTCACCCAAAAACCACGACCGACAGCGACATGCTTACCTATAGTTAGCCGTGTGCAGTCCTTGTGAAGAAGTAGCAGCTTGTGTTCATGCGCTTAATGTTTACAAACCATCTTGCACTGATTCAAAGCTCTGAAGGGGAGTTGTCCTTGTAAGTGTACATATATACATATTTGCAATCAACTGCATTTGCCAGAAGATAGCTTTTGCTATTTCATTTGAGCTGCATTGAAGTGAGTAGTGTTTCCCTTAAAGCGCGTCGCACGATTGGGGGGGACACTTCCTTAAGAATGGCTGGGGTTGACTTCGTGGGCGTGGGATGAATAGGAATCGGTGAAATTCAAATTGAAATTTTTTCCACGCACTTTGTCAGATAGGCAAGTTTCATCAACGCGCGTGCTCGGCGCGAGGCTTTTACACAAACACAATCATGGCACAGTCGTTGAGTGCAATTGCTTTAAAGCCCAGGATGCAAAATCCATGGGCGCGACGCGCTGCCTACTTGGTGTGGCCCCATTGGATTGGTGGCCTAGTTCATTTAGGCCATGCCGAGCGCTTATCGATATCCCTGCTGCGTACAAATAGATAAGCATTGTAACAGTCAAGGCCAAATTCTGTGATTTTCATGGCCGTTTTAGGCCTTATTTGTAAGGTACATGTTTTTAATGACTTGTGGCGGATATCGGCGAGTTATGAGACTGCCGCGGATATCGACCGGGGCCCCAAGACCAGTCCGGAAGGTGCCAGAAAACGGAGGGCCAGTCGAGAAGGGCTCGACCAGATTTCTGGAAGGGCCTGGCGCCAAGTAGTATAACTTGACCATATGAGCAGCAAATTAGGAGATCTTTGGTGCGTTGAAAAGGTCTAGAAGTGTACTACAAGATTCTGCAAGAATATCTTAGCTTCTAGGTCCGTCTAGCGCTAGAATCGTCTAGACAGTAGCATGTGCAGACTGGTAGGTATAAAAGTGACATTCTACAATTTGCAATACAACCTTTAGCTCCCTAGTTTCTTGTGTGCAAGCTTGGTGGTGGTTAGCAAGGGTTGCTAGCGTGTGCCCACCGGTGTATGCTTGCTTGTGTGACGATCCAAGGCGCTACACAAGTCGGTGTGTAGCTTCGAGCGCATGCGCGTGCGCACGTGAGTGGCGGGGCGCGTGTGTGTGCTTGGCAGAGGGGGCAAGGTTCTGGTGTGAATACCGTGTCTTGGTGAGAGGGTTGTTGATTGGACCAGCTCACAGGTAGCAAGGCACGAGCACCGTCACAACTGGTATCGGAGCACGGTTTACGAAGGTGAGAGAGGAAGTGTGTGGGCGTTTACACTTTTCATTCGGAAGCGGAGTGTAGTGTGTTAGTGGAGATGGAGGATGCTCGCATGGAAGAGCTTCAAGCTGCCATCTTGGCACTGAGGGAAGAGCT
>RHPI01001292.1:326561-416429 GCA_009103225.1 Chlorokybus atmophyticus | reverse complement strand
TGTAACAGTCAAGGCCAAATTCTGTGATTTTCATGGCCGTTTTAGGCCTTATTTGTAAGGTACATGTTTTTAATGACTTGTGGCGGATATCGGCGAGTTATGAGTCTGCCGCGGATATCGACCGGGGCCCCAAGACCAGTCCGGAAGGTGCCAGAAAACGGAGGGCCAGTCGAGAAGGGCTCGACCAGATTTCTGGAAGGGCCTGGCGCCAAGTAGTATAACTTGACCATATGAGCAGCAAATTAGGAGATCTTTGGTGCGTTGGAAAGGTCTAGAAGTGTACTACAAGATTCTGCAAGAATATCTTAGCTTCTAGGTCCGTCTAGCGCTAGAATCGTCTAGACAGTAGCATGTGCAGACTGGTAGGTATAAAAGTGACATTCTACAATTTGCAATACAACCTTTAGCTCCCTAGTTTCTTGTGTGCAAGCTTGGTGGTGGTTAGCAAGGGTTGCTAGCGTGTGCCCACCGGTGTATGCTTGCTTGTGTGACGATCCAAGGCGCTACACAAGTCGGTGTGTAGCTTCGAGCGCATGCGCGTGCGCACGTGAGTGGCGGGGCGCGTGTGTGTGCTTGGCAGAGGGGGCAAGGTTCTGGTGTGAATACCGTGTCTTGGTGAGAGGGTTGTTGATTGGACCAGCTCACAGGTAGCAAGGCACGAGCACTGTCACAAGCATCTTCGGCTACCGCGGTGGGACGCGCTGGTTTAGTAATAATGCTCTTCTCCACATTGGTCGCTTTCGTCGCATACTCGTGGCGTAGCTGATAGCGCGCTTGTCTTCAATCCACTCAACGGGAGTTTAGAAACTAGCAACCGCACTCATATTCAGTATTGTTCTTCTCTTTTCAATACGGCGTGGAGTTGATGCAACAACTCCCATATCCTGCCGTCGTAAAGCGGAGGACCATACTGTACTAGTAGACGCGGGGAGTTCCTGTGATGTAGTAGCGGAAGTTCTTGAAAGGTAGCAGCTTTAAAGGCTTCAGAGTATTTACTATACCATGAAACGAAATTAAGCTCACAAAAAGCTCCATTCAATGTTAAGTTAACATTGTTAACATAAAAAGTGCACTCCCGGATTGTGCGACATGCTTAATGGGTGCACTTTGTGCAAAAACAACTAAGCTTGCCAGAAGCTTGCGCTTGTTATGTTGATTTGCAAAGCTCTTGCAAATCTACATAGAAAACGTGTTTGAAGTTAGCGTATTTACCTATTCATGGTGTGCGTGCATGACAGAGCCTTCATCAGCACGGTTCAAGCAAACATGGAATTAATGCCTAAGTTGTTTTGAGAGACATTGCAGTCAATGTGCAGCTCATGTCCCATGCAGTGCTTTAGTTTTGTGTAAAGACCACTATGCGCGCTAAGAGATGTGGCAAGGAGCATCACGTGACCTGTTCGAAAGTCATGGATGAGTTGTTTTTAGCACATGCAGCTCTTATTGCCCATATGGGCCACTTGCCACAAGCTACATGGAATCCAATAAATCGCCGCCATCAGATTAATCTAGCCCAAGCGGCAATTGTAGTGGGAATTAGAATTGCATTAATCGGTAACAATGTTGAATGCACCGACCGCCGCGCCAACCTTCTTCAAGAGCTGTGGTGTTTCCGCAATATGGACTTGGAGGCTATCATCGCAGTTGTTGTTGTAGAAGACGATGCCGTGGATGAGGTCAGCTTTAAGGCAGCTATGGAGATGAATGTCATCATCATTGCCAATGTCCATGCGTGCGGTAATATAAGTGCTGACGTTGTTGAGGAGGAGGAGTGAACGCCATTTGCATGCGGACATTGGCCATGACACTAGTATTTAGCTCTGACGACTTTATGCCTCAAGGTTCAAAGCTGCCTTGTCCACGACATCACCTTCTATCACCACGGCTGCAACGATAATGTCGAATGCGTGGCAATGTGACTGCTGGACTTAATAGGGGGAATATCTTTTCGTAAGGCTTTATAAGTTTTAAATTGTGGTACTGCACAACTTTTGAAGTTTGTAGCAATAATGTGAGGTGCATCATATTGTAGTCGATACATGCTGTACTATATGAGGGACGCTTATGATAAGGTAGTTATTGCGTTTGCGTAAATTGGACACAGCAAGATTGCGTGCATATAATTGCTAATGCATATCTTGGGCCTGGGCCAGCCCAGAGCACTTTTAGACTTGATACAGTAATGTTACAAAATCTTTGTAAAGAAATACATTGTGCGAGGGCAACTCACGAGATTCTTACGAACCCTTACTAACTTTTCAGCGGCTCAGCTTATGCATCTCAATGGTTATTAACGTGAATGCATTGATTGGCGGGTTTTTAACAAAATATAAAACTTATCGGAGCTTTTTAGGAAAATATTGGAGCACAACAATACTGTAATATATCAGATTTTTGCTTGATGCTCACTGTGCTTTGCTTTGCTTTTTGTGCATGTATTTAAAGATTTATAATCGGCTCTTATTTGTGTGATTTTTAAAATTACAAAAGCATGATACTTAGAGCCTTTAAATCAGAGGTTGCATGCCCCAATAATAATAATCCTCCGTGCTAACCTACTCACTGGAAGTTACAAGCGCTCAGAAAAATTGTCCCAAAAGCAATTGATGTTGGCTGATGTGCATTCACTTATTTGCTTGTTGATAGCTTTGATGCACGCAAACACGATCAATGGCTCACATGTCGATCATAAAACGTACCACACGTGTTGTCAATTATAACATGTTTATTATGTTATAAAATAAACGAAAGCGGCTTCCCTAGCTACCGCATCGATTATGCAACTCCTGCAAACCACCCACGTAGCCCACCTACCGTAAACTTATATAACCCATTGTCTCGGTGTACAGCCGCTAACGTCGTATCAATTGAAATAATTGCGTATGGATCGCATCAATTATAACTGTGTTGGAATCCTTCGTAAATTGTTTTGATTGCGCACTTGAACAATTTTGGTTTTGTTACAAAATAACACGCATGTGTAAAATCAACCTGACTTTTGCGTTTGAGTATATTAAAACAATATACACATAACTACTTACATCAATTACCACATCATGACAATAATGTAATCATAAGTGCAGAAAGCAATGTTTACGTCATAATTTTAGCAATTGGATTGTGATCATTGAATGACAAAAACAAACATTACTTTTGCAAAACTCTATTGTTATCAACCAAACTTGTCGGTACACTTCCTTCTCTCGCTGCTGGCTGCAGTTCATGTGGCAGTCGTTGTGTGATCATTTTAGCTCATAGACTTTGAGCAGTACTTTACGTTAGGCCTACCACACAGCAGTGCTTGTTTGGCATCTAATTGCTGGCGTGTGCGTGCCCTTCCCGCCAAAACGCCAGACTGAACTCTGCTGACTGGACCGAACAGCCTAGGGTTTGCGGCGATTGGCAGGCGGCGGCGGCGGTGTTGCTGGCGAGGTGCGGCGCTTGGGAGTGGCTGGGGATCGTCTTGGTGGTTGGTCGTGGTGGCAAAGGCAACGCAGGGCGCATTGACCAAAGGAGAAAAGGAGGGCAGGTTGGTGAGCTGAGAGGGGTTGCTGGGAAGACATGGCTGCGGCGGCGGCAGTAGCGGGAGGGTCCGCCGGTGTGGCCGCCGCTGCAGCGGCGTCACCATCGCCGTCTTCGTCTTTGTCGTCTAGATGGTCGCAGCTGCGGCCCTGTCGGCCGTCAGAGCTGCTGCGGGCCCGGATCCCTGCGCCCGTCTTGCGGCGAGCAGGATCAGTGGGCCGGCGGAGCCTGGCAGCCAGAGCCGCCTACGGGGAGTACTCCAGGCCGGAGCGGCGGCGTGAGCCGCTCACATTCTGGGAAAAGGTCAGCAGTGTGGTTTGTTATTATCAGTCTAGTTTTCTATGGTGACTGAGTTATGCCTTCTGGACTACCTGGAGAGCATGCACACCAGTTTGGACATGCTCTAAAGTAGTTTTTGGGTAATGCTACTGAGGCAGGTCATCTCATGCGTTCTGGAAAATACGCAAACCCCACCATCAGACTACAAGAACTTACTAGGCAACGTACTGCGTTGGCTTATGTGAATCACTTATAACAGACGGAAGTAGTGCTGCAAGCTTGTCGTGTGCTCTTATTATGTCATGTGCAAGCTCTTACATATGTTCGTATCTGTTGGCTGGCAGCTGCAAGCGGCAATTGAGATCTTCTTCCCGAAGCCCAAGGGCAGCGTGGAGCCTGTGGTTGATTTGGACGTGGAGTCTTCTGCTCGGGAGCGCGCGAAGAAGCGCCTGCGCATGATTCTTGTCGCTGACCGCTGCGCTCTCTCCCCGGCCTCGATGGCCGAGATGAAGCGCTCCATTGTGCGAGCTTTATCATCATACGTTGAGATTGAAAAGGAAGACAAGGTCAGTACATGAAACCTGGTAGTCTTCTTGCTTCAATGCCTCTGCCTCCATGAGCATGGTTAGGATTTGGTACTGTTGTTTGGGTTGTGTGATTGTGTTGTGAACTTCTTTGGTTTGCAGGTTGATTTGGCGGTCTCAAGTGATCCCGAATTGGGTACGATCTACAGCGTGAGTGTGCCCGTGCGCCGCGTGAAGCCCGAGTTTGAATCTGAGCGGGTTGGGGAGGGAGATGGAGACCTGCTGCGGGATTTTGACCCGGAGGGTGCGCTGCCGCGCCTGCGCCGTGGGACTCTTGAAGGCATGGAGATGACACTGGAGGAGATCACACCTGATAATCAGTAGATAGGAGTAGATGCGTGCGTGTAGGTAGAAACTGTTACAGTTGTATATACTGCATTTTGTTGTTGTACAGCCTGGTTAGACATTGCCCGCCGTATACATTCAAAGAGCTTCTGGCTTTGTCAGCTTCTTTGCTGGCGCATCACCCTGGTCCACCTGCTAAGGTGTGATGTTGGTAACATAGTGATAGTCATACTGGGTCGCCATTGTTTGCAGCTGAGTATATGGTATAACAATGAGGTATGATGTCCTCGCACAAAATTGGTTGGCAAACCCAACAACATGCAGCAGGACTGACGTGCCCCTTTCCTTCCCTCCATCCTGTGCCGCATGTTGTCCACTTGTCCATGTCCGCTGCCTGCACCGCGCTTCCACTGCTGCACACACCCCTTGCATGCAACCTATGAGGCATAACATCTTTTGTACGTATTCACGCATGCACGTAGGGTAGTGGGTTTAGTGTGAGTTTTGAAAGTAGTTGTAAGCTGCACCCCGTGGCCAAATTGGAAGCTTTGTCTTTGCTGCGCTACTTGCAATTCTCTCACTTACTTCTGCATGTACCGTGATACCCCATGCACCCATTAGTGGACGTTTAGTGAAGGCTTCACTGAAAAGCCACTTCCGTACAAATGTGCAAGGTGGATTGCACACATGCAAGTCACACCGCTCACATGGCACACGCCAACTCATCAACTCGCATTCACCTGTATGTCCAGAAAATGCAAGTGATGTATGAATTTGGAGGGTAAGCTGCTATGAGCGCATGCAAGGTATCACACCAGCGACAGCATGTGGACTACTGTACGTGCCTTTATGACTGGCATATGCAGCGGCTGCGAGTATCAGTAACTCACAGAGGTCAAGGCCATTCCATAAGCGCAAACATGGGCCCTCAGGGACAACTGCACATGCAACCCGTATATGCATAAGTGTTTGCAACGCCCTTGGTGAGCCGGGAAGTCGCAAATAGATTGCAGATACGAATGTGCAGCGCAGCAGTGGCCTGAACGCACCTCCACATACACCACTGCGTACGAGCCAGAATTCCCTCCTTGACGCGAGTAATCGCTCACAGCACAACACATCTGCTGCACGCATTCTAGTTTATCTGGAACTATGCAATATGTAGATGCTGGGCACCTCGCAACACTCAGTTTGTCCGCAACATGTCGCCAGAAGTATCGGATACAGCAAACACAACACTTGAGCTGCAGTCAACAAGGTCCTAAGCATGCAACGACAGACAGCTCCGCCTCTCAACTCCAGCAAACCCACACTCTCGACATGGAGGCGGTGAGTAACAGTGACTCCAATGGGCCATTGCGGCTGCAATGCCAATGCTGCCTTGTGTCCAGAATCACTGCCTGCATCGCACTCAGCTGGCGCCACCGCCAACAATGATATTGTTGATGGGTATGAAGATCAGCTTGACGAAGAAACCAATGAAGCCCATGACAACGAAACCAATGGCTGTCCTGAAGGCGATTTTCGTAAACTCTGCACAACAAACCAACAAAATGTGCTTCAGCCATTGTACCAACAAAAAATACAGGACAAGCATGCACATGGCTTCACACTCGTTCAACACAGTGCAAGTCATTTACCTTTTCTGTCCGGCTTGGTACACCGCTTGACAAGTCGATAGCTGTCCTTGGCAAAGCTCTTTACGGGCTTGATGACAACATCTGCGGCCTCCATCCCGCTACGCTACGGCCTCCTCACCTCCGCACGGGCAGCGGGTAGCAAAACCCCTCAACGCTCCGCTTCACTAGGCCTGCCACTCCACAGACGCTTCTCGCAGCTGCAACGCCTCGCTGCTTGCACCGTCCCCTCCCTCTGAAAATGCAAAACTTCCAGCAAAAGTACCGCCTCAAACGTCCGCACCGCCGCTTTTCGTCCAGCAGTCTAGCAAGCGCCTTGTTCAACAGCAGCAGCGACTACGTCCCCAACACCAACGACGACGACGGCGACGACGACGACGACGACGACGATGCTGACGAAGGCCACGCCGACAATGCCAACAAACTAAACAGGCGCAGGCCCCCAAGCATGCTTATACTATTTGCGACCGTCCGATGCGACGCGGCTCAGGCGAGGGTTTCCATCGGACGGCTGACAACCAGCCTCCACCTGACTGTTAGAGCCGAGCCAACGGACTGCATTTACCCCTTGCAATGTGTCAATAGGTTGCAACAACGACGCGTAGCTTTAGTTAGCAAGCTGCTTTTCAAGCTGACACTGCTGCTGCTTAAGCTTGGCCCTGGGGTTGGGCGGGGGGGTCATGGCGGGGGTGGCGGAGGCGTGGGAGGCGGAGGACGTGGCGGCGTGGGTGAGCAGGCTGGGCCCGGGCTTGCGGCCATACGCAGCGGCGTTCCGCTGCCAACAGGTTGACGGCGCCTGCCTCCTCCATCTCACGGACGAGGAGATCAAGACTGACTTGGGTGTCACTCTGCTCGGCCCCAGGAAGCTGCTCAGGTCTGTGAGTGTTTAAGTGCGCGTGTGTACAACAGATATAGTGGAATGCGTGTTAAGTTTAGAAGCCCTTGCTTGGCTCAGCGCACCTTTATCTGGTGATTCTGCAACTCCAGTTGTAGTATTGGTAGCAGCACAGGTTGCTAATGCGCAGATTTGTTGGGAGGTTTGGTTTTGTCGTACGGTTGGTTCACACATGCTGTACATATGTTTGTCGTTACGTCAAGTCCAAACCCGAACCCGTGCACCTGATTGTGACAGGTTCGTTCACAAGGACGAGCAAGCAGAGTAACGGCTTAGTGCTGGTACCCATGGCTTGAACAAATCTGCCCTTACAGTAGTGGCTACAGTTGGCTGACGATGTATGGCCAACGCTTACATTTGTAGTTGTCTTAATGGGAGGCTCCTTTGTTTGCTGATGCCCTCTTTGGGCTTTGTGTACAGGCGGGCCATCGATTCATTACAAAAAGCCAAGAGCATCCCATATGATGCAGATACCGTTGATGGCGGAATTGTCGCCCAGCGTGAATCTCATATCATTGATGATATTGACGATGCCGGCGTTAACGGCAGCAGCTTCGACAGTGCTGATGTCAAGCGCCTTGCTGATAAGGTGGAGCATACACACATGGCTGAGTATAGCATTGTTGATGACCACGACGATGACGACGAGAGGCCACATGATGTGGTTGATGTCCTGCGCCCCGAAACACGTAAGCAAGAGTTGACAAGCAGTTGGAGTTCAGCTCGCAAGTCAAGTATGTGCACGCTGAACATTAACGTGGCGTGCAGCCGACACGCGTAACAACTACTATCGCGAGCGCCTAATCTCATCCCACCGTGTGACATTTCCTACTGCGGACGAGGACAGTCTCAGCCATGTGGACGCTAGCGACGAAGGCGAGGCTACAGCAGCCGTGCCTGGAGCTGCACTTGGTACCTGTGAAGAGCTTACGTGGCGCTTTCGCATGCTTCTACGCGCTGATGCCCTGGCCCTTGCACGTGTCGTTCGTGAAAACACAGACCTGCGCATCCTCACGCTTCATTGCAACAAGTAAGCTGCTCTCTTTGCATCCAAACTCAAAGCAGGCAGACACACAGTCCATGTTTGATCAACAATGATGTGTGTGTCACCAGACCGTTCTATGTTTGTCTCCAGGCTGACTTGTGAAACCACACACATAATATTGAGTGCTTTGGTTGACCACTCCTCCTTGGAAGCTTTACGATTGTCAGAAAACCCTATCAGCAAGGAAGGCGCCTCTGCCGTTGCGCGGGTCCGTGTTGGTGATGTCAATGTGATGCTTGTACCTGCCACGTGACACTGTCGGTCGTGTGTTCTTTGCCCAAGCTGATGGTGCTGAGTGTGCAGGTGCTTAGCAGCTGCTCCATGCTGCGTGAACTGCGGGTGGACAGTGCTGAACTCGAGTATGTGCCACATGACTTGTGCCATGCTAGCAAACAACACGTGTCCTGACATTGTTGTCTTCTTGGTGCAGTGATGACAGTGCTGCCATCATTGCGGACGCTTTGCCTCATGCCACGTCATTGCGAACCCTTTCCTTGGATTGCAACAATATTCACGAGCACGGTGCTGCATCGCTGAGTGCTGCTTTGCCCAATACAGCTATCCAGCACCTGTCCCTCTGTGGTAAGCCCCCCAACAGTGTCTTGAATCACCTTCTTCAAGGCTGTTGCATTGCGTTGTATATAACAGCCTCAATGCCCGTTGCGCAGGCAACGCCTTGGGCGCAGCTGGAGTGACTGTCCTGGCCCTGCATCTCCCTGAAGCACCACACCTGGTTCAGCTATCGCTGGCCAAAGTGATGATGGGGGACATTGGAGCTGCGAGCCTGGCAGTGGCTCTTCGCAACTGCAACTGCATTGAGGTATGGCGAACGCGTTGCCTGCAAATGTTCTGGGATGGGTTGTTTGTTACTGAGCATGTGCTGGTGACTTGCAGGTGCTAGATGTAGCACGGAACGGACTTAGTGACTGTGCGTGTGCACACATCGTGGACGCATTGTTGCCGCTCAGTCTGATCCATGAAGAAGTGGTCAGTGAAGTTAGTGACGATGAAGACGGTGACGCTGATGAGGATGATGGGTTCACGACACCGCCACCTGTGCGCGCCCTGCTTATGGCCAACAACTATGCTTCTCTGCGCACTGCTCGCTCCCTTGCAGCCGCATTGGCATATCCGCAATTGCCGTTGGCAACACTCGACGTTGCAAACTGCATGCTTGGACCGCACGGTGAGTACGAGCCATGCAGCTGAGGTAGTGCCACTGTAGCATACACACAGGAGGTGATGGCGAGTATCTTTGCAGGTGGCACAGCACTTGCACATGGTGTTCGGCAAAGTGCCTCACTCACGCACTTGGACGTGCGCAATAACAACATACAGGACGCTCGCTTCCTCCTGGAGTCCATTCGGGTAAGCATCTACTGTCAATAACCAAATCTTTGTTGTAATGAGCCATTGCTGCAATGGCAGCTTTGGTGCAAGCAGTCAACATTTTAACTCTTGTGTGGATCACGTACAGGCCTGCCGCACACTCCAGTTTGTGCACATGGGGTACAACCGTCTGCCTTACGCTCAGGATCGCTTGCTGTGCAAGATTCAAGATGCACAGCCGGGACTGGAGATAGGCCTGTAGCTGACTGCAGGTCACACAACCGGGTACTGTAACATAGTGTAGCTGATATAGGCTGATTAGCCGCGTGTAATTAGTGTAATGTAGCATAGTGGTGTGATGTAGAGTAGTGGCGTGCGTGATGTGTGCTGTTCATTGTGACTGGCAACCTGGCCAGGCCAACACAGTACAAACGATGAAATAATTTTTTCCCTTTTTGTTTGAGTACACCAGTTTCAGTGCACCACACAAATAAAAGTTACCAACATTTTTGGTATTGACTACAAATACAGCCACATCGCGGTTGTTGGGAATGACTTGAACACCATAATGTCAATTGCATAGTACTCTCATTGAGTCCTGTCTTGGCCGGTCTAAGCAAAGCATCAGCAGGCTGTGATGCATTGTGATATGGTTCCAGCACAAGCATTGCGTCTGTATCTGATCTTAATGTAGGCCTCATGCATGCAGTCATAGAGAAGACTCACACTCGTGCATGTTACATGCATCAGGTGCGTTTCTGTACACAGCGACATTGACATTAACAGCTGTTTCGCGCAAATGTGATGCGACAAGCAGACAAGACAAGTAATCCCTCTGATGTTTCCGCACTAATACCAAAACACCTGCACTAATCGCAGAAACTCTCTCCCCGCACATGAAACGCCGCTTCCCAATCTAACAACCGCAGCTGTTTGCTGCCACTCACGTATCAACTAAACACCTACGCAAGGCACTAGCTAGCCAATTGCACATTCAATGACACCTTCTAAGTCCCCTTCGTAGGTACAACTCTATCTAAGCTGGCAAGAACCAACGTGGGCGACCCTGTCAAAGTAACCCAACAGTGAGTTCTGGCCAGTAAGATCCCACCTTACTGTACAAAACCAGTGCATAGCCCCACATGAAGCCCTCACCCTTCAGACTAAAATCCTGCAAGCACAGCCTGCGGCGAGCCCACTTTGTCACAATGGTGGCATCTCAGGTGTGATCTCGCTTGTGCTCGCAGAGAACCGGCTTGCGCGCGGTTGGGAGGCGGCCGAGGCGGGTGGTGGATGTTGGCTTGTGGGTTGAGTGCTTGTGTGCGGATGCCGCGGAGACGGCTCAGGCGTGGGCTCAGCCGCCTCTTTGCCCTTCTCTTCCGTTGAGAACCGCGCCACGGGCGTGTTGCCACCTGACACGTTCTCGTCGCCCTGAATAGACACGAGTTTTTGAATTCGACACAACATCTCGCCACATTTATACAAGGTTGTGTGTGTACATGCGTAACCAGAAACGTGTTGCAAAGGACACAGCAACGGGTCACAAAATACATGTGCATGCGTACGTGTGTGCATGTGCGTGTGCGTGCCTCCTTCTGTGTGTGTGCATGTGTGTACCTCTGCGATGGTGGTCACAACGCCAAGTTCGCCCTGCTGAGGCCGGAACATGTCTTCAGCCATGAAGCTCAAATGCGGGTCGTCGCGCAGTTTCTGCACCAGCGCGTTGTACAGGTCCTGCGGCATGTGCGGCTCGCGCGCTATGATGTCCACACCGCGAGGCGTGAACAAGGTTTTCTGCCAGGGACAAATGGTTATGTACACTAGCCATGGCGCGCCGGGGGGTAACATGCACAGTTTGTGTATTGTTGAATTGATTGCTGTCACCGACCAATGCGGATGTGTACCGCTATAAGCTGCATGTAGGTATGATGGATAAAGTCATGCTGTCTTTGTATTGTCAAAACGCTGGCAAGTATGGAAGCTTGCTTCAGTTGCTTCTGTCAATGTGCATGTCCATGTGTGTACAGGCGTACATGCTGGCATTGGGCTCGGCTAGCAAATTGGATAGCTTGGTCAGTGCTGCTGAAGACAAGCTTTACTACTGTCATGGTAGCTTGCAGCATACGCTGCTGCAGCAGCAGTAGTAGTAGTCGTACATGCTGCCCGTATGTACACTGAACTTGGCATACACAGCATGAGGCGCAATGCACAGACTTTTACAAGCATGCACTTGAGACTGCATGCACACTTGACACCACTACACTAGAATGCACATGCACATGCACGCACGCACACATGCACACAAGTGCGTGTGCATGCCCACCCCCCCACCCCCCCGACCAACATGCACACCTACCTGAAAGGATGAGATCGCCCATCTGTACTCTGGGTCCAGGTAGGCTACTCTCCATCGTGACGAGACGAGGCGTAGCAGCCCTGCGCCTCTCCACACGAAGGCTCCTCGCCCCACGACGGTGTCCACGCCCAGAACGCGGTTGAGGGCGGCCTTGCCGGGGGCCATGTAGGTCACCTCGTCCCTGAGGCGACGACCACCGCCGCCCTGCAGCAGTGTGTACTCCATAGCTGGCCGCATGTTCTCCCTCCACAGTGGCAGCGTTGAACCCACCACGTACCACTTCCCGCAGAACCTCTCAAGCTCAAGCTCCTCGCCCTCAGCAGGTTCCCCATCGTGATCCTCGCCGTCAGCATGCTTACTCCTGCTGCACCCCATTGTGCTCCTGCTCCTCCTCCACCTGCTCCTCCACCTCCTTCACCAACACCTCGTTCACCTTCAACTCATCCGGGTCCTGCTTCGGTTGCCTCCGCCGCCATGAGCTGCTCATTGGAAGCCAGAGCAGCGGGACATGGAGAGATGGGGCCGTCGAGCACGGCGACCAGGCCAGCTATGCCGCCACGGAGGAAGAGGAGGCGGCAGCGCCGGCGGCCGCGGCGATCACCGGAGCAGCATGCGTTTGAATTTGTCTGCATACCGCGCGTCTTGCATTAGGGACAATTGGCATTGGAATGCAGTGGTCCTCACGCGTGACTATAGCCTGCAACTGACAATTCGCCGACTTCAGGGACTTGACAAGTTCAGTGACAGGCCGCCTGTGAGGATTTAGACATGAATAACAATCACATCGAGGCCATGTTCTCTTCAACTTGATGTACTTGTATAACGTTTTTGTGCTGCTGTGTACCTGGTAGGTCAAAGCCGTGCACTTTACAAGCATTGCACGGTGGAATGGTTGTAAAGTCTGGCCAAGATTACCGTATTGACACATACGTTACAACGCACACTCAACATTACAATTGTTTCAATTCAATCTTTTGCAAGTAACATCACAAATTGGATTGCACTAATGTTGGTGTTGTTAATGTCCAAAATATTTCAGTAACACCACAACTTAAGCCTTTCAAGGTACTTTCTCAGTTGTAACGTACGAGTTACTCCAGTACGTCTATTGCATGCAAATCAAATTGGACTACAACCGAATATTACCACGTTTTTAACTACGTTTACTTGTAATAACTGTTATTTAATTCTGTTAAGTCAACCAGCATATCGCATACTTGTAAAATACATGCAGGCCAAAATATCTTCGAAGACATTGCTATAGTACCTGACGGAAAACATGTAAATATGCCTTATACGATCAATAACAACATAGTCGCAACCATACAGCACCGCACCCTTCGCCCTTCGCCCCATTGCTGCTACTTTGCTTGCCTGCCTGCTTGCTGCTGCGGGAGGACTTGAGTTCAACCTCCAGCGTTGTTGCTAGAGATTAATTGGGTGCTAGTAGTCTACTGCATGCCTGCTGCCTACTGCTACCTCAGTCCCTCAGCACCATTTGCATACAGAGATGTATGTGGTAGTTGTTCGTTGTCCATTGCATGCAAATGCCATACATTATACAATTAGACTATATTATTGCACATAGTCTTGCATTGCCCCTACCTTAGCTGTGGTTGTCACAAACAGTGGTCTGCATTGCTTGCTATCCATTATTGCTTTGCATTTAGGCTATAAATAAGCCCAAAATCACGACAGGGGTAAAGGACACAAACACAAAATAGGAACAACATTAGCTATGATGGTGTTGCAGGTCAAGACATGCCAAGGTACGTCCGCAATTTGCATGTTGATGATGCGACACTGCAAAACCCAATGCACACATGCAGTTGAACATGTGTTCAAGATTACGAAAAGCTGTGCCAGTAGCATCCCTTCAACAGGCTTTACTAGTCTATCATTAAGCATGTATATAAGGTATGGTAGTACATGCAACTTTATCAACTCAACACTATCATTCAAACATGGCAGCAAGCAAGCAAGGCAGCAGATAACAAGCATAGATGTACGGCGGGGGCCGTGTTCCAATTACTGGCTAATTTTTGCTTGTTGGCTTGAAAATGGAAACAAACTGAATTTACCTCCTTGAAGAGCCACACTTTGGAGCAATTTATCCATACTCAAGTTAGTAGAGCCACATCATAACATAATATGCGCCTAGTTAAATGCCATTGATGTAATGGCTTGCATATTGCAACCCTGTGGCTCTTTTCCTTGAAATGAGATAAATTCCGAAGCCACTACATCACCAAGGCAAAGTGCTCAGCAAAACCACTTGCCGGGGATGTAGCTTTGTGTTTCTATTTCAACTCTCTCAGCCAAGCATGTGTATAAAGAGTAACAGGGTTGGCACATGCATGTCATAGGCGGCATGCAAAGTGCAACACAACAGCCACACCATGTAGGCATATTCAACCTCCCTCTATCACACAAAGACCCAGCGTTCAGGCAATTGATATGCAGCCATGCCCATACACGCACACACAACATTGCTTGCGCCAGCATGAATGATGTAGCACCCCGTACACATCCAACCACCGGGCTACTCACTTCACTAACTAGCACTATTGCCCATGTGCAATGCATCGGCGAGGTGCAGGTAGTATGCGCTCGTGCTGGTCCATTGCGCCCCAAGAAAGTCAAGGCGAGGCAGAATGTTGCGTTGCACATGCCAACTGGGCATGGAAAATAATGGAAGACCACATAGACCACCAATGCTGGGAGAGTGCTCAAGGCAACAATGGGAAAATGGTTGTGAGAATATGGCTAGCTTGCGCGCAGCAAAACCTGCACGATGTAAGAGCCACACTGCTTATGCTAAATACCTGACTATGTACACGTTGCAGTACATGGTTACCAACTAGAGAAGTTCCACGCTGTTTTAGCAGGTGTTGTTTTGGCTTTCTTAGCTGCTGGTGCACCCTCATCTGCACTAGGCCTAGAGGCAGACGCCTGTGACGTGGTGGATCCTATGTATTTGCCTGCACACAGCACAGTAAGGAGACTATTATAGACTATTCACTCATCAAAGAAAAGTCACATACAACACGATGGAAAGGACATTCACCCACCTATGCCTGCACGCACGGGCTGCACATTGTGGGCAGGAGCAGGGTTGCTGTACCACTGGCCCCTCTCCTCCTGCAACCAACACAATGACGTCAGTAGAATATGCGTCATAATGCCATGTATTACAAAAGAGCTTCACAAGTCTTGTGCATACATCAGCGGCATCTGATGCAGGGGCAGCCGTAGTAGCGGGCTCCTCTGCTTCCTCCTCTTCTGTATACGGGTTGACAAACACCGTGACACTCTCAATCTTTATCTCCTCCTGCATGACAGAGTGAGCCATACAACAAGGTCATCACTATGCATGGAAGGTGCACCATAATGATGAAGCCATCTACGTACTGAAGGCTTGTCATTCTTGTCCACAGGTACTTTCTCCATCGTGGACAGAGTGTCCATTTGACCCACGACACGCCCAAACACCGTGTGCTTGTAGTCCAGATGCTTTGCAGACTTGTAGAGGATGAAGCTGTATGCACAGTAAACAGAGATAAGAAACACTGTGTGATGTAGATCAGCATGATGACGCTGCAAAAGAAAAGCTACGCACAATTGCGAGCCATTTGAATGCGGCCCTGAGTTGGCCATGCTCAACACGCCTCGCCCTGAATGCGTCAACTTGGAATTCAACTCATCCTTGAAAGGCTGCAACACAATGAAGAACTCATAAGACTATGTTAACAGCCTCGGGGTGTGACACAACTATCAGCCTGCAGTGAAAGACCAACCCGCTTCCACATCGACTCGCCCCCTGTGCCCGTGCCCGTTGGATCGCCTCCTTGTATCTGTACGCAAATTGTTGGTCCAACACAGATACCTGCTAGGCCAGCTGTGTGCGGCATCGCTAGGGCATGCAAGAACTAACCATGAAGTTCTTGATGCTGCGGTGAAAGACAACACCATCATAGTAGCCGGCCTCGCATAAGGTCAGGAAGTTCTCACATGTGCGAGGTACCTATATGCAAAGGCATGGGTCCAAAACGTTCGTATCCAGCACAGCAAACACCTAACAAATCCAACAACACTTACAATGTCACAATGCAGCTCAACGTTGATGTCGCCATGCGTGGTGTGCAATCGCACATAGCCCTTCTTTGTGGGGGTTTTCTCAACCTGAGTGCGTCAACGCCACCAGGAAACAGCGTTAGCAAACTCTCTCAAGGGTAGTTTATAATAACACCTCAGCATTGGCAAACCTTGAGCTCGGCAAGGTTGTTTTGCGTGGCCACATCACAGGCCGTGGATGTGAATGAACGAGACACTGCACCGGTAGTGTACCGCTGTTTCACCGTCTTGCTTGCACTGGCTGCTGCTGCCGCAGCCTGCGCAGCCGCTGCCTGGTCCACCGCAGCAGCAGCTAACCGTGCCGCAGCCTGTGTAGAGGAATAGTAGTTATGTCAATGACATAATAAAGCACACATCAACATGCCTGCGCACTCGCATGCACCTGCATATCGCGCATACAGGCACACGTATGCACATGCACATGCGCACCCATTGATACATGCACGCACGCACACACCCAGATATAAACGTGCACATGTGCGCATGCTCGAATGCACGCCATCTCACCTTCTCATTCGACATGGCTCTGATTTTATCCTGTTGGCCTCGCCCAGCGGTGGCGGCAGCAATGTCAGTAATGCTCTGAGGAATAGGCTTGGGCGCGGGCTCGGCTTCCTCACCCTCGGTGGCCCGGCGCGTCCTCTCCTCCGCCAGCGCCAACGCCGCTCTCCTCTCAGCCTCGGCCGCTTTGCCACCACCTCCATGCGCTGCAATAGCTGCTGCCTGCGGGTGGATGACGTCACGAAAAGCAAGTCAAGCACACATAAAGGCAGTACGTGTGAACTGTGTATGAGGACACATGCGCACATCTTGTGTCCCGAGTGCTTGTATCACGCGCTTCATGTCTTCACTCGTGCGTATGTTGTAAGCGGGATCATTGCGCAGCTTCTCAGCCTCTGCACAGCAAATTGGTAACATGGTGTAACAACAAGCCACTGACAACTACACACGCTTCGCAGAGCCATGTTACCACGGCCTCACCTTCATCTTCAACCTCAAGGCCCTTCTCCACATGATCAAACTTGGAGATCACTCGTGTTTCCAGATTATTGGGATCCTGTGTGGAGAAATTTATAACTGTGAGAAGGGAGATATGCACACTTGGTCATGACATCACATGCACGCACACAAGTGTGCACACAAACACTCGCACCATCGCACGTGTGCACACCTGCAGTGTGATAATGTCGGCCTTGATGAACGGCTCGTCTGTGAGGAGATCCTTGAAGTTTTTGGTCTTGAGACAGAGCTGCTGGATTGCCTCGTAGCAGTACACATTGCCCGTGGTGCGCACCGCCACGATGTGCGTGAACTCAGTGAACACTTTGTGAAGCACTGGGCAGTGGTACTCCCCTGCAATAAACCATAAATGCAGAGATTTAGCGAAAGTTTTGTCATAACCGAGTGAGAAGAGGGGCAATAACCCAACACTCACCATCTGAATTCTTGTGGAAGTTCAGCTTAATGAGGTCTTGAACTTTGAGCGGTGCGCCAGTGACAGGGTGCTTCTTAAACTTCTGTATGTATGGCACAATGTTCCTTCATAACAAACGCACACAGACAAGATGAACAATAAGCACATACTGCAAGTCCCCGAGCACATTCTGTAACAGTAGTTCAACAAACACGCACACAGACAAGATGAACAAGGATTGCTTACTGCCAGTTCCCCAAAGCACACACTGTAACAGTAGGACAACAACAAAATTGAAGTCCAACTGCTTACAGGATCTCAAACACGGTGCCGTCGGCGGTACACACAGCGTCCTCGAACGGTGTGAAAGAGAGCCTGCGTTGTAAGCAAAGTTATTGTGATGGTCTTTCAGCTACTACCCCATAGCTAAGAGATGTATAACACAACGAGTTATGGCAGGACACATACGCGCAGCAGTAGAATGGGAGGCGCTGAAAGGGCAGGCGCGCTTTGTTCTTGTGGCCGCCCCACTCCGTCGCCCATTCCGTCTTCGTGATGTACATGCGGTCCTTGCTGTGCTGCTTCTTCCCCATCCTGTCTACTCTGCTACCTTGCCCTCACTTACGCAATTGCTTATTCGCTCTCACCTCAAGGAAACGCTTCACACACTTGGAGACAGGCTAAAAGCACAGTCTGCAGGTCCTTCTAGCTAACACTTAAAACAGTGTGGCTTGCTACAAGCTGAAAAGTACTGATTATGCCTCAACACACACAGCAGCGGCTTCACACAGGGAGCATGTTTCCCTCTCAGAGCAAAACAGACAGCGACACGCTCCACCCCTTTGGGGTAGCCCACCAGGTTGAATAAAGCTTAAAGCCTGAAGCTTCTCCTCAGCAAGAAGCAACGTCGACAGCACCGTCAACGTCGACGGCGACAACGACGGCGATGACAAGTAGCTGAATAGGGTTTCCCCGCCTTAAAGTGGAGGGCAGAGAATGCAGCAGCCGCAGGCGGCGGGGGCGGCGGCGGCGGGGCGGGAGCTTGGACCACCTCCCAGCGACGGCATATCTTCGCTGCGCTTCGCCCCCGACACAGACCTTCTCGTCGCCACCTCCTGGGACTGCGTGAGTGCATAGCCTCATTTGCACGAATGCTTGCTGGATCACAAGCTTGCTTACATGCTCACCCACATACTTCCGTTTCTGCTGCCTTGCTTCTCTGTTCACTTGCTCCTTTGCTTGCTTGCTCGCTTGCTGTCTTACTTGTCTCTGTGCTGGTTTGTTTATTCCCCTGTTTTTGGAAGTTAACCACATTGTCATTCAAACACAGAGTGTGAGGTTGTATGACGCTGGGCTGTGCGTGCTTCGGTCCATCTACAAGCACCGTGGGCCGGTGCTGGACGCCTGCTTTGTGGAGTCTTCGCACGTCATCAGCGGAGGCCTTGATCGAGCTGTGAAAGTGTGAGTTGGTTTGCAATTGTGTCCGCATGCACGCAACAACTGTTAATGTTACAAAGTGTGCATTGGTTGTGCTTGGTTCAGCTGATGAGCATGCATGTAACGCTCAGATATGACATCATCTCTGGCACTGAGGACATTCTGGGCCGGCATGATGAAGCCATCAAGTGCGTCGAGCATGTCCCCGCCACAGGTGCTTGCGCAGTTGTCGAGTAGCAATCAAAGTCACATGTGCGGCAATACACAGTAGCGGTGTTATACAATCAATCTCTTCCTTTTTTCAGGCGAGGTTGTGACGGGTAGCTGGGATCGCACGCTCAAGCGATGGGACCCTCGCTCACCCGCCGACAGGGCGTTGATTGGAACAGTGGCTTTGCCCGACCGGGTACAAAAGGCCCACCAATTGTTGCCAACAGCAGCAGCACTGGCACTCTTATCATGTTTCCTGTTCTCCAACATTCTACGACAGGTGTATACCATCTCACGGTCGGCCGAGCGTCTGGTTGTTGGAACCGCTGGCAGACACGTGCTCATCTATGATCTGCGCAACATGTCCGTGCCGGAGCAGCAGCGCGAGTCCTCACTCAAATATCAAACGCGCAGCATTCGGTGTTACCCCGACAACACAGGTAAGAGTAGTTTGCCATGGTAAATGTGCGTGCACTTGACATGCATATGTTTATGGTGCATTTTGGGTCCATCTGTTACATATACAACAATGGCAACAGCAGGTGATCTTGTGCATCCATGCACGTGCGCAACATGTTTGCAACTCATTCGCATCTTCTAGGTTATGCTTTGGCATCTGTCGAGGGGCGTGTGGCTATGGAGTACTTTGACTTGGGCGAGGCGGTCCAAGCAAAGAAGTACGCGTTCAAGTGCCATCGGCAGACCAAAGCGGGGAGGGATACTGTGTTTCCCGTCAACGCGATTGCGTTTCATCCGTGCGGGACATTCGCCACAGGCGGCTGCGACGGCTTCATTAATGTGTGGGATGGTGCCAACAAAAAGCGCCTTTACCAGTATAGCAGGTATGCCCCACAGTAAAGCAAAGAAAGCACGTGCAAGGCATGCATTCGCCCAAGGCACATGCACACATGCTGGTACAATAGCATGCCGGCGTGCGTGCATGTGCACCTGTGCCTTGGACACATGCCCCGCCCCCCCGCAAATACGTACCCACAGACACACACTGACATGCACACGTTGAACTCGCGTATTCCCCCTCCTCAAACAGCACACGGCACTACTGATCTGAGTTCACGCAATACAGGTATCCCACGAGCATAGCTGCGCTCGCGTTCAACAGCAACGGCACGCTGCTTGCCGTGGCATCCAGCTACACATATGAGCAGGGCGAGCGAGATCACCCTCTTGACGCCATTTTTGTTCGCAATGTCAGCCCTGTGGAGGTCACTCCAAAGCCGCGAGCAGCCGTAGCATAACTGCACTTCACTGTGCGATCAAGTTGCGCACATAACATGATTACAGGCTGTGTATTAAAGCGGCATTTTTGCGTTACACTGGTTGACAGTGCATCAGCTATTTCATTAGCATGTGAGCATACTGCCGGCATCGAAAACCTTGCGTTTGTTTAACTTACATCAGGTACCACAAGTGACTGTATAGTGCTTACAGCAGGATCTCTCTATCAGTCGATGCAATCGGTCACTCACAAACGCGTTGTAGATTTCAAGGAGCCATTTCAAGGATAAGGAGCTTTTGAAGCACGTGCAACAATTGACTGCGTTTTTTGATAATGCCAAATTGCTTCGCGTTGCTTTGTGCACATTTACCCTGCGTTACTGTAGGATTAGGGACATTATGTGTGTAGGTCGAGCACTAGCATCTAGTCACGCCATGGCAACTTTGTAAATGTCATGATTTGAACATATGCAAAGATACAGTAACTGGGCACACCATGCAGCCGCAAGTGCACGAAAAAGAATCACATAGCATGTGTCAAATCACACACAGCGTGATGATGCATCCCAGTGAACTAAGTGCAAATACAAAGGTTGCAAGGGGCTAGCTCAACTTTGACTTGACGCCAGAACACATCTGTAAATATGTTAATGGTCATGCATGACCATCAACATGCGCATCGTGTATTAACTCACTCTGTGTTACATGTAGATTTGTGTTACATGCATTGTGTGTGAACGATTGCATTGGGTGCACTCGTAAGTATGGATTTCAAGCTATAGTAGTTGTGTATATGTATGAATTTAGTGATGCCATTAGCGTGTACAGTGTTGCAATCTGTTCCCATGTGACATGAAGAGCGTCATGCGTCTTGACTAAAAATGGGCCAATTGCATCTTTTGTNACATTGCATATATATATATATATATATATATATATATATATATATATATATATATATATATATATATATATATATATATATATATATATATATATATATATATATATATATATATATATATATATATATATATATATATATATATATATATATATATATATATATATATATATATATATATATATATATATATATATATATATATATATATATATATATATATATATATATATATATATATATATATATATATATATATATATATATATATATATATATATATATATATATATATGTATATATACTATATTAAGGTGGTATGTTTTGAGGTATATTACATGTAAGTATCTTAGTTGTCTGTCACACGTATTGATTGCGTACTGGTATAATATACGTAAATAATTCCTTGTAACCGCTTTTAAGCTATTAATGCACTTGTTAGTGGCTGGTTGTTAAACGCATCTATGTCACATAAAAACAAACAAATTACATGATTTTCAATAGCATTATGTCATCAAACAACCATTCGATCCATTGTACATACACTGCTGACTTTGCATTTATTGTAATACTATCAATGTCAAAACTACTTTTTTACATTAATAACAGGAACAAATAAGTGGGAGGAGATATACTTTAACAGGGGCCTTCTATATTGGCTACAAAGTTCACGTGAATGAACGTGTCGCACGATGCATTCATGATGTTTGAAGCAGCATGAGTGCTCATGATTGTGTACAAACACCATATGTTGAACAGACAACTGCAACGGGTAATAACATGCATCTTTTGCGGGCAGCTTCTTGCAAAAGTAAACTTAGCTAATATAGGTGATGGCAATAATCAAGGCATCACACCAGCTGCGATAAATGTGACAGTGAACATTATGCAACACAATAGTATTGTGTTGCACGTCGGTCACATCAAGAAGAAGCGTTCCTCCTTGGATGAACATCATTGATAAATCGCTAAGCGCAGCCGCACATGAATGTATGCACGCGCGCAACGCTGCCACTTATTCATAACGTTTGGCTTTGCAAGCAATTTACGCATATGGCTAAGTTGGGACAGACGCATGCTGGATAATTGAGTGCCACAGATATGTAGGTACAGTTGCGTATTCATTTTATTGCAATGCATCTTTTTTATTATCTGTTGCTTAACAAGAATATGATGCTGCAATGTATGTAGCTACTTCCAAGCATCTATACAGCCACACTTCATCTTGAACATGCTTGAAATTGCTGATGCGAAATGAACACTTGGGGACTTTTGCAGCTTGAAGTGGGTTAGTAAAAAGCCAACTTGGCTTGGTAAAACTCCCTTACTTACACCATTGCCAATCATACGAGATTCGTCCAATAATGTCACTTCATTGATGCATAACTTATCAGACCTAGAGCGGAAGCTGGACAGTGACACGCACACGGCGACGGCGGCGGCGGCGGCGGCGGCGGCAAGAGGAAAGAGAGGCCAGGCTTGCCTGCCTCGTGCGAAGTGACCGTGCTAGCAATGACATGTCGTTCATTGCTACATTGACAAGGACATGGGCATGCCCTGCCTCAGTAGCACACACTCATCCGAACCCTGCTGCATTGGGTAGATTTGCGTGTGCAACGCGTGTACTGTGTGCCAGCTGGCAGGCGTGACTTTCTCCTTTGCATGCAGACAGAAGCTGCAACAAAGCCTGAGACTGAAGCTTTCCAAGACATTTGCATTCTCAACACAAGCAAGCGCATGTGGTCGCTGGCTGCGAGGTGGTTGCCACCATCACCCTCATGGCAGCTGCCTCATCAGCGACAGCAGGCTGCTTCATCAGCAGCAAGCTGGCGGAGGCCCAGCAACAAAGCGTTTCACAACACCGCATCGCAACCACTTCACAACAACCACCCACTACGATATAAACGCCATAGCATCACATCCTCAAGAAGGAGAAGGAGGACGCAGCGCACGCTTACAACCCTCTCTGCCCTAACCAAAGCCAACCACACCTTCAACCTCCCAAACAATTCAGGCCTCATCAAGGTAAGATCGAGTCAGTGCCGCTTCATCAGCATCAACAACAACGTCAACAACAACAACAACTACAACAATCTCACCCAGGTTTCTGTCTTTGAGTCTTCGGACGGTAGCGTCCACGTTCACGTGTGTTCTGAGGGTGCCCGCGGTCGACTGGCGCTGCACTGGGGACTGGTGAATGCGCTTGCAAATGGGAGCAGATGGGAGCAGCCGCCCAACAACTGCTGGCCCGCGGGGTCGGTGGATGTCGCGGGGCAGGCCGTCGAAACACTACTCAGGGTGGGGTGGAAATGGAAATTCGTGCGCGTGCGCGTGTGCGTGTGCGTGTATGTATATACGAGTGCACACGCACATGCATAGGTGCAAATGTACCTATGTGTTTGTGCGTGCACATGCGTATGCGAGCCTGGGCGTCTGAATGTGTGCTACGTTGACCTTGCACCACACAGGGGGATGATGGCGTGCAGCAGACTGTCTTGCCTCTCGGTCGTGTGGCGCCCAGGACGCAGCTTCAGTTCGCCGTGCGCGAGGGCGACTCGGGCGTGTGGCACAACCGCGACGGCATACCCGGCACGCCCTTTTCCATCCCTCTTTACGTAACAGAGCCGGCACCAACGCCACCACCACCACCACAGCCTCCACCGCTGCCAGCTGGCATTGGTGAGTCCCACTGCCTCATGATGAAGCAATACAACACTTGCTCACTCTCACACAAGCACACACATACACGCGTGCGCATGTGTGTGCGTGTGCACATGTGCGCGCACGCGTGCACACATGCACAGTCACGCGTGCACACACACTCTCTCAGTGCGCATGCGCGCAGGGTGTGCCAAGCGAGACGGCCAGCAGAGTTTATCATCACCCTCATCATCAGTGGAGCCGTCGCTGCGTCTGTGCGAGAAGTGGGCTTACCAGCGCTGGGAGGCCGCGGGCAGGCCCCCTCGCAGCCAGCAGGAGGCGGCGGCCGAGTTCGAGCGCGTGAGAGCGGACCTCAAAGCGCTCATGGCACTCTCCATCACAGGTAGGTTGTGCTTGCATGTGCCCGTGCGCATACGCGTGCACACGTGCGCGTGCGCGCGTGTGCCTGTGACTGTGTGCGTGCATACATGTGTGCACATGCGTGTGCGTATGCATACGCACCTGCATGTGCGTGCATGTGTGCGCGTGCGCACTCGCTTGTCGCTGACAGGTGCGTGGATGCGCGAGTTGTATGAAGTTAATGTTGGGTTGTGACTACGTCTCCTCCTCTTTGCAACAGAGGACCAACTCATCACTGCCCCCGAGTCCGTCTGGGCCTCCGATCCCCACGTCGGTCACGCCATGCCTCAGCCGTATGCAGAGGCTTCCTCCTCACCCGCGAGGAGGCGTCGCGCGGGCGTGCTGCTCCACCCGACGTCCCTCCCGGGACCCGCCGGCTGCGGGGACATGGGGTACCACGCGTACCGGTTCGTGGACTGGATGGCGGAAGCGGGGATGACCATATGGCAGGTGAGGCTGAGAGAATGTTTGGGGGTTTGACATGATGCACATGCTTGAGGTGATGAAGGTCGTATGCGGGTGTGCGTGCTGGCAGGTGTTGCCCTTGGTGCCGCCTGGTAGACCCACACCAAGCCGTCCAGACTACTGGTCACCATACTCCGGCTCTGATTCCAGCGCTGGTACTGTGGGCCTTTGACACGTTGTTATGTGTACCAACTCACACAGAACAACAACCCGCACGCACGGTCTCCGTCATCGTCAAGGCCACGGATGCACCAACACAGTGTGCATCTTAGCAGTCATGCACCATGAGACTGGCTTGCCATTGTTGAGTGTGTATGTGTTTACTACAATACACGCAGGGCGAATTGCGCAGGGAACACGCTGCTTGTGGCGATAGACGCCCTCATCGGTGACGGCCTCCTCGACGAGTCGGACCGCCCACACCCGCTACCCGCCGGCCGAGCTGACTTCCCAGCTGTCGCAGCCATAAAAGGTGTGTGTGCTAGGTACTTCAACACGCACATGAACGCGCAACTGTGCGTGGGTGTGTCTCAGGTGCCAGCAAGCCATGCGCGCCTGCACGCGCACATATACGCATATGTGCGCGGGTGCACACCCATGCACTTGCGCACATGCATACACGCGCACGCGCACGTGCACAATGCATACAATCGCAGGCGCACTCACACGCGCGCGCTTACATGCAATAAAGCACAAGCGCGTGCACGCACGCACGCACGCATACACGCACACGCATGCATATACATATACAAGCACACGCGCACCCACCCACATGCCCCCACAGACCCCTTGCTCCACAAAGCCGCCTCCCGTCTCCTCTCCCCCGCCGGTCCCCCCGCCCTCCGCGTCCACTTCGACGCGTGGAAGTCCGACCCCGCCAACGCGTGGGCCTGGGACGCGGGGCTCTTCACGGCGATCGATCGCATGTTGGGAGGGAAGAACTTCTGGGAGTGGCCGCCGGAGCTGAGGGACAGGGACAAGTGAGCGAGTGTTGTTGTTGTTGTTGTTGTTGGTGGTGGTGGTGGTGGTGTGGGCTTGAAGTCTGATGCTTGCGTGCACCAGGGATGCACTGGCCAGAGTGTGGGCAGAAAAGGGTCATGAGGTCGATGTCTATGTCGCTGAGCAGTTCCTCTTCAACCGGCAATGGCAGGTGTGGACAGCACTATCTGATACTGCACTGTGTCATAGTATTTCTCTTTGATGTGGTCACATTGTGTACGACTTGTAGCACAGCTGCCGTGTACAAGGACACACGCACACACGCACACACGCACACGAGCACGTGCAAGCACCCGCACCCGCACCCGCACCCGCACCCACCCACGCACCCCCAATCCAACACTTCACATTGCCTGCAGGAACTGAAGTCTTACGCCAACAGCAAGGGCGTCTCCCTCTTCGGCGACGCCCCCATCTACGTCGGCGGCCACTCCGCGGACGTGTGGTGCCACCGCACGCTCTTCTGCCTCGACCCCGTCACGGGCGCCCCCGCAGAGGTCAGTGAATCACTTACTCAGTCCATCTCTTGACACACGTGCTATGAATGAGACAACAAGAGACTACTACTACCTCGAGACTTTCGACCACCACCACCAGGTTTCGGGAGTGCCGCCGGATGCCTTTTCTGCGACGGGACAGAGGTGGGGGTCGCCGCTGTACAACTGGACAGCGCACCAACAAGAGGTGTGAGGAGGTGTTGTTGTTGTGGTGGGTGGGTGGGGGGTGGGGGGTCGGGTGGGTGGCTTATGTGGGAATGTGTGTGTGATGTGTGTGATGTGTGTAGGACTATGCGTGGTGGACTGGGAGGTTGCGGCGCAGCTTGGAGTTGTATGATGAGTTGAGAATAGACCACTTCAGGTGGGTTGTGCACTCCATGCGCGAGTTGTGTTACATTGCGTCACCTCCTCAAAGTGTGTTACAAACACGATTGACTTGTCTGTGTTAGGGGGCTTGCGGGGTATTGGGCTATTAACGCAAAGTCAGCAACAGCAATGGAAGGTAAGATTACCACTTCACAGACACATCACGAGAGGTTGTGTATATGGGAGCCGTGTTGGGTTGATTTGGTGTGTGTGTGTGTGTGTGTCAGGTGAATGGCGGGTGGGTCCAGGGCAAAGTTTCTTCGACGCCATTGCACGGCGGTTGGGTGGCAACGCGCGTGCTGCGATCGTGGCGGAGGACCTCGGCGTGATCACGCCTGACGTGGTGGCCCTGCGGGAGAGTGTGGGCGCGCCTGGCATGAGCGTGCTGCTCTTCGCGTTTGAAGACGGCAAGCCGCGCAACGTGCATCTGCCACATAACCACCGAGAGAACAGTGTTGTATACCCGGGCACACATGACAATGACACCGTTCTGGGATACTACCAGAAGGTGTGCGATGTGCAAGTGCGCGCACACACACGCATGAGTCCGTGCGCACACCATCACACACTCAAGCACGCACACCCACATTGGCACACAAACAGTCATAATGACAGACATGCAGACACATGCATACTGACCTACACAAGTTGCATGCGCGCGTGCACGCAGATGTACGTACATGTCCGCACGCTTGCCCTTGCAGGCGTGCGCGCACCCACGTGCACGTGCACACGTACACGCGAATGCAAACATCGAGACACATTACTGTACACAAATCCAAAAACAGCACTCATTGACATTCCGTTTGATGGCAGGCCGACGAGCTGACCAAGCACCGCATCAGGTACACCCCGACTCAACTCTTGTGCTGCTTCCCATCACCCCATACCTCATCCCCACCAACACTGTCCCGCACACACACATCCGCAGATCCTACCTCGGCACCGACGGTTCCTCCATCTCCTGGGACTTCATCCGTTGCGCCCTCTCCTCAGTGGGCCGCACAGCCATAGTCAGCATGCAGGACGTCCTCGCTCTCGACTCCTCGACAAGGATGAATGTCCCGGGGGTCGCGGAGGGGAACTGGGCGTGGCGGGTTGAAGGGGAGGACCTCTTTACCGGGGAGAGGGGGATGAGGATAGCCAAAGCACTGCGGGAGCTTGCTGCGGCGTACGAGCGCTTGTGAGTCGGGGCTGGTGTTGCGCTTGTGTATTGGTTTAGTCGATGTGACCGTCACACAGTACACGAGGTGCGCGTGCGCGTGCACCAACATGCAAACACGCGTGGACACGCATGCAACCACGCCACCTCAAGCATGGTGTCATATGTCACGTCAAGCACAGAGATGCAGCGTGGGGGACTTTTTGGAAAGAAACCAAACTTCAATGTTGGTACACATTACAACGTCGTTCTACCAGCAGCAGCTCTACTACTACTGGGGTCCGTACACGCGTGACATACACACGCTATGTATACATTAATCAATAGCACTACAGTAACAAACAACAACAACCATTTGCGCGCCCAAGCCCTAACACTACTCTGTATAACCGCCTAACCCAATTCAAGCCTACCACCATTATCGCACCGCAATCAACTTTACGCATCCGCCCGTTGACCTCCTCCTCCAGCAGGTCAGCAAAGAATAATAATCTCATCAATGAATGACAAATCCTCCTCCTCCTCCTCCTCCTCCAAACAATGACTATATAGTTGTATCAACTCTCCCCTTTCAACTCTTTTGCCATGTGAGGACAGATGCCGTCACGCTCGGTTTCGCCACCGTCGTGCCATCCAACTGGAACAACACGGCGATCTTAGTGGACCCGACGCGCGCCCCGGCACCGATCTGGGGACGCACGATCAGGTTGGTCACGCCCGCGTTGTTGTTCTCGGCGGGACCGGAGCCCTTGTCGACGTTGAGGGAGGTGGGGTCGCATGAAATAGTGCTGCGGGGGGGAAGGTATAAGTCAGTCATGGTGTGTGTGTGGGTGTGCGTGTGCTATTGTACAGTCCATGTACGTGTGCGTCCGTGGGCTTGTGTGCATTCACGTGTGTGTATGTGTAGTTGCGTGCATCTCATTGTCACTTACAAGAAGTATCCATCGGTAGTTAGGATGTACCCCCTCAGTCTCTGCCCCCCTTGCGTCAGCACCACCGATCTCCTATCCAGCGCAATACTCACCGCCGCCCTCGTATGAAACATGCTCACCACATCAATCGCAGCTCCCTTCGCCACAATCTCATCTTGAACAAGCATCCTCGCTAGTCCTCCAGGCACATCTTTGAGTAGAGCGAGTCCACGGTAAGCCGATTTGCTGTCGGGATATGCGTTGGTGAGGTCCAACACGGTGTGTGAACGTGTCGGTGAAGAGTAGAAGCCAACATTCTTGGAGTAGGAGTGGAGAGGCTGGTTGTTGAGTTGGAGCTCTTTCTGCGTGGTTGTGGCGATCGCCAACGTGTTGTGTCCCTCCGTGCGTGGGCGATAGTACACGTAACGGTCGTTGAAGTACCTACTGAGTGAGTAACTATCGGCCCCGAGGTCCCCGAACCACTCCACTCCATTCAAAACAAACGCAAAGGAACCCAAGTCCAAGTGGTTGTGCACACCCGAAGGCTTCCACGGGTTCTGTCCACCCTTCACAGCAATCCACCCCGCATTAGCGTTGTCCCACGCCGTACGCATGTACACATTATCGAGCTGGTAGCCCTGGAAGCGTGCGTCGAGTGGGGGTGGTGTGGACTTGGCCAACCCATTGAACACGTTGGTGTTGCGAGCAGACCAAAAGACTTTGTATGGGCCTCCTGTTGCACGCAAGTTGGACTCGTAGTTCATCAACCATTGGTCGGCGGTGCGGCCGGCCAAGTAGAAAGAGAGCTGGGCGGAGATGGCTTTGTCGGTGGTGGAGTCGTCGCCAAAGTGGAAGAAGGCGCCCAATGGAGACACGCCGTGAGCACGGAAGTAAGCTGAGGAGAGGAGGTGTGGGTAAGTGTGAGTATGTGGGTGCAGGTGTGCGTGTGTGCGCACATGCGTGCGTGCGCGCACTTTACACACATGTGCATGTACAAGACAGCTCTCACAACAGCAACAGTAGCAACATCAACTCCTCTCTTACATGATTGTCGCACGCCATATCTCGTCCCGATGGCAAAGTCACTTCCCATGGCCGTCTCCATTGCCGACATGGCTATGGCCGCATGCATCCCTATCATGCTCAAGTACACATAGCTCTCAAACCACCCTCCTGTTGGGTTCATCATGCCCATCCCCGCGCTGAACCCGGGCACCGCACGCAGGAGGATCTGTCGACACAACGCGTAGTCCACGTCCGCGAAGGCCAGTGCGGCGGAGATGTAACCGCTCAACACGTTCACGTTGAGGTTGGTGGAGGTCTGGGAGAAGTATTCCAGAGAGGATTGGTCCAGAGCGGGGAGGAAAGCCTTGTATTTGACAGCGTTCCAGACAGCCTGGAGGGGAGAGGGGAGTATCAGTGTGTGTGTGTGTGTGTGTGTGTTTGGTGCCTGAGCCAACAAGCGAGTGACCTCGTTCACTTACAGCTCTCTCTGATGTGGACAGCTCCGAGTACAACCAGTCATATCCCAGCGCTGCTGCTTGCAGACTCATCCCAATATTCAGATACCCGGGGTCCACCGAGTTATCCGGGTTCCAGTTGGTGCTCCCCAACACATGATACCTCAAGTCTTCCCTCGCCACACCCGCAAAGCTCGCATCACCGGTACCCAACCACGCCCCCGCGAGTGAACTGATCCTATCCATGGCGGCCCTGGCCATCCCGAGGCCGTTGTCGGTCTGGAATGAGGACAAGCGAGTCTTCTTGTAGTCGTTGGCCGTGTTGAGGTTGGACCAACACATCCAATAGGCCGGGCCGCGCAGTGGACCGGAAGGAGCGTTGCAAGTGGAACGCATGGAAGAGACCTGGGAAGAGGTGATGAGGAGACGAGGGTGGTCCTTGCGGAGGGTGCGGAGACCAACGGTCGGGTTGATCTCGGGCTGTGGAGTGGAGGGGATGTGTTAGAACGATCATTGTATCAGTGTGACGCATACATGTGCACGCAAGCGTAGATAGAGGCGTGCATAGACGCGCACACGCATGCGCACACGAACACGCACACGCACAGACGCAGGCAGGAGTAAAACCTCACATGTACACACGCACACGCACGCACGCACGCACGCAAGGACATGTGTGTTTTGACACACTGGTACGCGCACTTGTGCATAAGTGTATATGCCCACTCACCGCGCTCGCCGTCGGTGTTGGGCACGCCGGCGCGGCTGGTCTGTTCGCTCCGGTATAGCACCTGGGCGTGACCCCATACGTGACCCCTGACCTCAAATCTTTCATCACGGCATCCAGCGCACAATTATCATGTCCGATCATCGTGTTGCAGTCGCTGTGTGGGTTGCGGTACGGGTGCACCGTGCAGTTGGCGAAACGCTTGCGGGCGTACCACTCCGTCTCCACGCTGCGGACCGAAGCGCGCCAGAAACCCTTGGAGTCAGTCAAGGCGAAGTGCTTGTAGATGGTGTTGTCGGTAGCTGCAGAGAGGAGGAGGAGGAGGTGAGTTAGTAATCAACACACCAACATCAACAACAACGTACATGCACACAGATACAGATACAGGTACAGGTACAGATACAAGCTCTGTATCTGTATCTGTAGTACAGATACAGATACACCCACACCCTTCTCCCCCCCCTCACCTCTGCAAACGACGATGACCTGCACCCCACTCAGTGCCCTATCCGGCGCTCCTCCCATCTTCCCATCCCTGCACGCGTCGCAGAAGACGGTTCCCGTCAGGACCGCGGGGGCGGGGGGTTGCGGGGCGGCCTGGACGGAGGCGACGAGGGAGGGGTCGTCGGGGAAGGGAGAGACGCCGGAGGAGAGGGGGAAGAGCTCGTCGCCGGGGTAGGAGGTGGAGTTGTCATACTGGGCGGAGGTGGGGTGAGAGAGGAGAACCCCCAGGAGGAGGAAGAGGAGGAGGTGGGCTGGGCGAGCCATGGCTGGCGCCGGGGAGGAGAGCACAGCTGCAGGGGACAAAAACACAGTGAGTGTGGCTGTGGCTTTGTGGCGAGCGAGTTGGTGTTGTGTATGACAGAGTGTCACAGAGCGGGAAAGTGTCACACATTGTCATCGAGTGTAGTCAAACTCTCCAACCTCACCCACCTAAGTTTGCTCATGCACACCACAAGTCTGCGACACCACGCAGCAGCAGCAACAGCAGCAGCAGCCTGGTCTCTCCACTGTGCACTCCGGTCTGTTCTGGTCGCCTGCTCTCCTTTGGCCTGCTGCACAGCCTGGTCTGGTGTGGAGTTTGGCCTGGTCAACCAACCCCTAACCCTCTCTCTTGCAGCACCTCTCTGTCCCTGTCCTGCTCCTCCTCCTTGTAGTGGCTGGAGGAGAGTGTGGGTGTGAGCGGACCAGGCCGCTGGTCTGCGACTGTAGCTTGTCGGTCTACTGAAGTAGTGGCTGTTCTGGCCTGGTCTATATACCAGCCTAGTCTGGGCTGGTCATACTCAACAGCAGCAGTATCATTGCTAGACGTTACAGTCAAAGCCTGGGACCGGTCCATTCTCTCTCTCTGCCTCCCACCAGTTACAGATACACACGGTCCTGAGGGAGAGAGAAAGAGATAGTTTGGGGTGTTGTTTTGCCAAGTGGCAGCACTAACACCCCCTACTTGGTACCAGAGGGGCTGCGTTGCTGTGAGGAGACTCAGTCACAGTCAAACTTTTGATTCACTAAAGGTGGCTCTTATCTCTCGTACTCTTACTCTCTTTAATCTCTTCTCTGCCTTAGCTCTTGTGATCTCTGACCAGCACAGGCCCCTGACTGCAGCCTATAGTTAGCCCCTTTATTGCGTTTAATGCAAACTTGTGCTTGTCGCTAATCTGCCGCTTCCTACCACAGTGATTGTTTTAATCTAATTAAATGAGCTATTTACAACAGGGTCCTCATTCACCTGAAACCGCCGCCGCAGGGCACCATGTATATCAGCGCAGTAAGAAGTGGTAACAGTAGTAAAGTTTGACTGCTTTGCTTGCTGAGCACTTCCTCACGTGCGCAGCAGATATACACCCTCGTCGGTTAACTAACGCGCCGTTACAGTCCGATGTAGAGGCTGTAAACGATATCGGGATGCTTAACATACAGCGATGAGGATACAAGACAGTCTGTATACAAGTGTAGATGTAGACATGACTTGCGTTGATGTCCGCTGCAACACTTTGGCGCCATTGCTGGCGACGTTGGCGTTGTTGCTGGCCGCGGCGGCAACGATGGCGGCGGCGGCGGCGGCCGCTGCGGCATCCGTAGCGGCGCACTCCACTGCTCGCATGCGCTTGACATCCCTCTCGCGCAGGCGAAGGACCTCAACGCTCATGACTGTGGTAGCCACACTACCCTCCTCCTCCACTCCCTCCGCCTCGTCCTCCTCCTCCGCCACTGCCAACTCCTCCTCCTCATCATCATCAAAAAACGCCGCCGCCGCCGCCACATCCTCCTCGCAGCAGTGCACTCTGCGGTCAGCGTTCACTCGCTCAGGCGTGGGCCTTCACCTCGGCGAGCTGGCTGAGGTGTGAGGCAGAGGACTTTGTATTACCTGTACGCGTATTCTTTTTCAACAAGTCAGACACTGTTGCACCATAATTTGTTCAAGGATGATAATCCTGTCGTACCTTTTGTAGATTCACTTTACTTCTGATAATGGCGCATAGAGCTGCTACTCTGTGTATAGCAATGCATGGCTGCATGCAGTAGAGTAAGTATATTTTCTCAGGTGAGAGTGATGCCTGCAGCAGCTGGTGAAGGACGCTACTTTGCCTGTTTTGACGACAACAACAAAGAGGTAGTACACCACCATCGAAACAACCACTTACCTCAGTTGGCTACTGCTCTGATACAAGTATAGCATCTGCACGGGTGTTGGCGCACACATGCGCGTGTGCGCGCATGCGTACGTATGCGTGCATGCGTGCATGCGTGCGTGTACATGCACGTGTGTATTCATCTATGTCTCCTGGCTCAGCTTCGTGTGGCGGCGACGGTCGACAGCGTGGTCGACACCCAACTGAGCACGACGCTTGGGGATGGAGCGAAGGACACTTCTATCAGAACGGTCGAGCACCTGCTATCTGCGTTGGAAGGGTGCGGGGTGGATAACGCGCGGATTGAATTACGGGGCGGAGCGGAGGTGGGTAGTAGTGTGGGGAACGTACATGGAAGGTCATGATGCTGAGCTGGTAGCTGGTGGTACAAGATATACAGATACACGTGTATGTGGGGCTGCATACACACATGCGCATGTACATGTGCAGGCATGTGCGCACCAACACGTGTACATGTGCACGCACGCACGCCTGTATGCGTGTGTGCGCGTCAACAGATACATATACACAGCCATGCACATGTGTGTGCGTGCGCACGCGTGTGAGTGCCTACACGCACAACCACGCGCATACACACGCACGCGCGCGCACACGTGCACATATCTCGAACTCATGTTGCTGTGTATCACATCTCCTCATGCAGGTCCCCTTGCTTGACGGCTCCGCGCGTGACTGGGTCGCCGCCATCCGCGACTCCGGCGTCATCCCCGCTCACTCCAACAACAACACTTCACCCCAACATTCCCACCACTCCCGCGTCCCTCTACATGTCCACAAGCCCATCACCGTCACAGGCGGCGACGCCTTCGTGGCTGCGTTCCCCGCCAACGAGACAAGACTCACGTACGGGATAGACTTCCCGCAGGTGTGTAATGAAAGGAGTGGAGGTGGCGTGTGCGGGTTGTGTGGTGATGTGGTGTGATGTTGTAGTTGCCTGTGGTGGGGAGTCAATGGTACTCGTGGACGCCGGCGGAGAGTTACGAGGAGGAGGTTGCGCCCGCGCGCACGTTCGGCATACTCGAACAGGTAGCACTTATACGCGGTGTCAGCATGAACACGTTGATGATTGAGCATGCGTGTTATAGATTTGGCGTTTTTGCGGGTTTGTGCCTACACATGCGTGAGTGCGTGCGTGCGCAAGCGCATACTTGTGCACGTGCACATTTGTTACTCAAGCTATTGCCTTGTCTTGCAGATTGAGCAGTTGCGCGCAATGGGTTTGATCAAGGGCGGATCGTTGGAGAATGCCCTGGTGTGCAGGTATTACCTCACAGGTTCAGCGATAATTTGCTGAGTATGATGCGGTATGGTTGTGTGCTTTGCAGCATGAAGACTGGCTGGGTGAACCCGCCGTTGCGCTTTGCCAACGAGCCGTGCAGGCACAAGCTGCTCGATCTGATTGGCGACCTGGCGCTCTTGAACATGAATGGCAACCCCGGCTTGCCCGTTGCGCATGTGGTCGCTTACAAGGTGCGCAAGACTTGCCTCGGACCATTGATCGTTGCCCAATGACCACAACACACAGTGTTAGCAACACCACACACGTGCGCACGCACTGCATACCAGCATGCGTGCATGCGCTCGCACACACGCATGCATGCATGCATGCATGCATGTACATACGCGATGTGCCTGAAGCAACTATGCTCACAGCCATGTGCAACGTTAGCTAGTCATATGACGGGCACATTGGATTGGTAACGACAAGCATACAAACTACAACCAAACACACGTTTTGGGTGATACAGGCCAGTCACGCGCTGCACATCGAACTTGCGAAGGCGCTTCTTGCGGAGACCCGTCAATGATGCTTTGCGGATATATACAGATGCTGTACAGTGTTAGCAGCAAGGCTTTGTGCAGGATACTGCAATGTAATGTACTATATCTGCATTTCGCATACAGAGCCGTGCATGCACTGTACGCATAGGGTATAATTCGTGGTATGCCACCAACTGTATTGACGAAGCTGCTCGGTGTGAATGTGTACTGATAGAGCAAGTGGCATGGGCCATGACACTGGGTAACTCCACTCTCTAGAACTAGTTCCAAAATCTCCAAACTAGCTACTGAGCTAATCTACAACCATGTTGTCTGAAACTTGTGCTGCGGCTCTTAACTGTACTCCGGCTGTTTGTCTTCTCTGCTGTGCGGTAAACGCTGCGGACCGCGCGCGTGTGGTGGCAGCAACATGGCAAAAAAACTGGTGTGCGACGCGGACTGACTCTCATGAGATGGTGCAGCCACAGCACCTCCGTTCTTTCTTGGTTGTTGCCCCGTCCAACAACGGCTCCACGAGTGAACCCCTGGCAGTCTGCAAGTTGCAATAGTAAGAGAGTTGTTGATTGATTGGTGTGATGTTCGCAACATAAGCTACCAACGCACACTACACTCGCAGTGAACACACGCGCACATGCGCACACACACACATGCACACTGCACCTGATCAGGTGGGATTATCTTGAGTGACTTAGGAGACCCTCGTGCGGTGTTGCTACCGACGTCCTGCTTGAGGGCCTGCTTGAGGGCCTTGTCCGCCTCCTTGCGTCGCGCGATCTCTTCTGCGACAGCCTGTTGCCGCGGGGGTGACTGCGGGACTGTGGGTGTGCTATTTGCAGCTGATTCGGCCCTGTGCAATGATGACTCATTCGCAAAGCGCACAGTCTTCTTGTCACTCTGCGAAGTGCTCTCTGTTGCGCGCTTCTGCTCTGATAGCAACCTGAGTGTCTCTTCAACTTGTCGCTGAGCTTCCTCCTGCTGTTGCCTTGCCTTCGCCTCTGCTGCTTGCTTCGCTTTCAACGCTTCTGCATCCTGCTTGGCCTTTGCTTCCGCTTGTTGCTGCGCCTTCGCTTCAGCTTCCTGCTTGGCTTTTGCTTCCGCCTGTAGCCTAGCCTTAGCTTCGGCGTCTTGCTTTGCCTTAGCGTCCACTTCCTGCTTAGCTTTGGCTTCCGCTTGCTGCTTGGCTTTCGCTTGTGCTGCTTGTTGCTTCGCCTTGGCTTCAGCTTCCTGCTTGGCCTTGGCTTCTGCTTGTTGCTTTGCCTTAGCTTCAGCTTCTTGCTTGGCTTTCGCTTCTGCCTCCTGCTTCACGCTTGCTTCAGCCTCCTGCAAGGCTTTCGTTTCCGCTGCTTGTTGCTTCGCCCTAGCTTCAGCCTCCTGCTGTGCCTTTGCTTCAGTGTCCTGTTTGGCCTTCAACTCCGCTTCTTGCTTCGGATTGGTTTGCTGTTTGGCTGCTGCACTGCTTGCCGCACTTGCCACCGCAGCCTGTACACAGTCGAACAAGTTAACACCCACAAAAGTCCACACCGCGACCCACATGTACTGCATGCAAGTCAACACTACAAGTTTTGAGTTGGAGATGCGTGTAGCTTACAGGCTGCTTCCCATCAGATGGCTTTGGGGCGCTGTTGGCGTCTTTGGGAGACAGCGGAGGGCTACGAGGCGTGCTCGCTACACTTGAGCCAGGGGTGCTGCCCTCGTCCTCACATGCTTCCGCACCTTTCAAGCCAAAGAACATGAGAACACATGCGCGTTAAACCTAAGTAACCAACCCTCCACACATACACACCGGTCTGCACGCTGTGTCTTGTGACAATGCTGTTCACAATTCTTGAACAAGTTCAATCACAGTACAGCTAGCGGGGACTGTACAGTTGGTTGGCTTGCGTTGCAATGTATTATATGGAGACTAACCTGGGTTTGTGGTCTTCACATTGCTTGGTGCTGCTGTTGCAGGGCCGTTCTTTTTCTTGTTGTTGCGCTTCTTCTGTGGCATGGCTTTCGCCTTCTTTCGACCTGCTCACGCTTCGTCTGCTTATAATGTGTGATGCTTGCACTGACAAGCTGAGGCGCCACCAAACAACTGGTTTGAATCACAGCTGATGGAACTTCCACAATGCCACCTCGTTGTAGAATGAACTGACAAACGCTACGGCATCAACTGTCATCACACAAGATTGAAACCAACCAAACAAAATGGAAGCAGCCAGCAGTAACCTCGGCTTTGTGCAGGTGATGAAGGCAGTCGCTAATATGTTGTGCAATTGAAATGACATGTGAAGCTAACAATCACACAGAACGCCGCAAGAAAGGTCACTGACTGATCTTAAACTGCGTGTAAGCAACTCACAAAAAGCGGCTGCAACACTTGTTGACTGCAAAGCAGCCGTCATTGCTGCCGACCAAGCAAGCAGCAAACCAGCAACAATGCAGCGAGCAGCAGCTGCTTTGCGGCGTGATCAGCACTCTACGCGACACTCGCGCAGCAACCATTGGACTGGAAGTCAACTGAAGACGACAATCACAAAGCTCTGAAAAGGCGGAGACTCAGAGCCTAGCCTTGTCAAGGCTCAGTGGCCTGCCTGTCTAGGTTGGCAACCCCCGCCAGTGCGATTGCAAAGCGCTCACCTACCAGCTGCCGCAGCCTGCAAGCCTGATCTCCTCGTGCTCCTCCCTCTATGACGACGCACCGACCGGGAGCGGAAACGGCGACCACGACCACAACGTCAATGACGACGGCGACGGCAGCGGCGACAGGCAGCGGCGGCCTGGTCTAAACCAGATAGAACAGATATCACTTCACTTGTTGTTATCAAACAATCATCGCCTTTGGCCGTTGACTGCAAGCTTGGTTCGAACATTCGAACTTGGGGTTTTATTTGGCGGGAAGCGATTAGGGTTTTAGGCGGCGGGGGCGGAGGAGGAGGAGGAAGAGGAGGAGGAGGGGGTCCAAAGGGTCGATCTCTCTTGCAGGGCATGGACGCTGAGGGTCTGTTAGATTTGAGCGTTCATACTGGGGGCTCGCCGCTCGTGGAGGTTGTTGGTGCTTCTGCGAAAGGAGGAGGGGCCGCCAGCTGCTCCCCGGTTGGCAAGCTGCCGTTCACACCTTCGCCACTGCGCCCATCTGGTATGCGTCACGCAGTTGTTCAACAATTGAACCTATGTGAACCAATTTCCCGGAAAGACTGCACGCATTGTGAATTGGCATTGTGCGATTCAAAGAAAGATTTACCGACTGCTGTAGGACAGTGACAGCTGCACAGTGCACTGTAAAGTGATGATGTTGCTAGTACCGTGTTGCGTGTTGACTTAAGCACCAAAGTAGAGCAATGCACTGACAGACGAGTCAAAGACCCCAGGCGGGAGTACCATCACAGGCGGGAATGACGCTGTGCATGCGCCTGCAAGCAAAGCCCGTTTCACCACCTGTTGTTCGGTACTGCTTCTGAAACAGTCTCAGCGATGCATGGGAAGTGATATTGCTAGTTATACCGCTGATTACTTTACGGCGCAATGTGCAGCCTATTGCAGAGGAAGACAAGTTGCCCGCAAGCCCGCCACGCAGCGAAAGCCCGACAGCGTCGGGCAGGTGTGAGCAGCAATGCGGTCGTCGGCAGTCTGCCGTGCGCGGGAAGCGGATGCGACGAACTTTGCGGGACAGCAACTGGTTTGAAGCATTCACAGTTGAAGGTTTGTGCTGTTGCTCCCACATGAACGTGTTGTTGTCATCTTCGGCTTTCATGTGTGTCACATTTTAACTTGAGCTGAATTGTTACTGAACTGAACTGTACTTCAGTCTGCACTTACACTGAATATGTAAAGCTCTTGACTGTTGCGTGTCAGTGAGCTTGACCTGATGAGGCTATCAGCTCTGCTCACAATGCAGGATACAGTCATGTATCCCCACACGCACACAGCGTCAAACCATTACAACATGAAGTTTGTAATCCTTTCAGTCTGCCGTTTACAGATGACGAGTTGCTATCCGATGTCAATGCAAGTGCGGTGTTAGCAAAGGCACCGACTGCACCGGTGAGTACACAAACTGGTAGCATGCGCACTCCAGTCAATCTTGATCGGAAGCTTTTACCTGTTTGATGCTTGAGTCTTGCCAGGAATGCACGACAACTGGCAACAAGCATGTGCAGGTGGCTTGCGAACCCATACAGCAAGACTCGTTGCTGCCTTCACGCCTCAAAGCAAACTCGCGCCAGACCATGACGTGGGAGGCGTTCGCAAACTTGCGCGGTAAATGTGTTGCTGAGTTTGTCACTTGGTTCTCAAGATGCAGCATGGCACTGCTTGTTGCGTTGACATTTGCATCATTTGCAGACGCACAGTTGATGGATGAAAGGCTCGAACAACTTGAGGAAGATGCATGTCTCCGCAGTGTGCCTGCCAGGGACGTACCCAGCGCGACTAAAGTGACAGTACGTGCATTGACTGGAGGTTGCATTGCAGATGATCAGCATCTTGCATGATGGTGCTATCACAATGCTGCTATATTGAGACCAGCTCCTTGTCGCATGCAATGTACCAACAGTATGACAGAACTGCAGCGAAAAGAAAATAAAAGCTTGTCACTGATTTGTTGCAGGAGAACACTCTCTTTTTGTCATGCAACATGATAGCCCTCAGCACCAACTCCACCCATTGTTGCGTTGGTGAGTTGCGCAATAGGAATCACTGCTATCAAGCCCACGCAACACTGTACAGAAAGTTAGCGAATGCCTGCGGTTTCGGTATGTGTCATGTATGTGTACGTATGTGTCTCATTTGCTGTGGCTGTTGCGCAGAGTCACGACCACAAGCTGAGCAGCCCAGCACATCAGATTGCGACACACGCGCGCAAATGACAGAACAATTGCCTGCAATAGCAAAGCAAGCGGCAGCAGTGTTTACTCCAGCACTGACTACTCCAAAGCAACCCATACAGTCCAAAAGAACACCTAGCCTGGAGACTAGGACGCCGCGCCTCCCTCCGCTTCAGCTGCCTGATACTAGTACAGCAAGCCCAGAGCCAGCTAAAGCAGTTGAGCAGCAGCAAACAATGGCTGACCGTCCGGTTGAAGCGTCACCAGCCAAGTCATGCAGTGCGACACCCACCGCGGCCTCAGTCGCTGCAAGCCCGTGTTCTACTGCAATGCAAGCGGCCGACACTCAAACCAATGCTGCCCCAACACCCAGCAAGCTAACACCAAGACGGCCTTTGAGACCAGTTGTGGACTTCTCACAGTGCAAGGTAGAAATTTAATACTCACACACAAGCGGGTTGGTGTTTGCCAACGCTTGAAGTGTTGTCTTTGCCGTTGAGCAGATTCCAGTCGCCCGCACGTCCACTCTGATACAGCGGATGTCCGCAACGGAGGCAACTGTGCCCAGAAGTGACTCCGGCGCTGTGGCTGCAGTGGAGTCCCGGTCTTGCACGCAAGAGAGGTAAGTCTGTCCTGAACTGCGTGCATATGAATGTGTGCATTCACATGCGTGTGCGTATGTGTGTTTGCACAAACTCCCCATTCAGGCCGCCTCTACTGGAGATGAATGCTGCTCCAGTCAAGGCTGCGGCTGCTCCTGTGGCAACCAACTCAACCAGCCGCTTGAAGCCGCCTGGGCAGCCGGTAATCGGTTTATCCAAGCCTCCAGCCTCCAGCGCCAAAGCAAAGCAGCAGAAACAGAAACAGAAGCGCAGCAGCGGTGGCGGCGAGAACCTCTATACTGAAGAGCGGTTGGCGGCACTGCTGCAGAATGAGGATGAGGTCAGCTGGTGTGTTGGGTTTGGGTGTCCTTGCATGACTTGTAGCACATGACACAGTGATCGCCAGACACTTGCGTCCTGCAGGCATTTGCCAAGAAGGGTGGGCGTGTTGCCAACTCTCCAGAAACGCCACAGACTCAGCCATATAACCTCTGGTCTCCAGTAAGTGAATCTGGAAAATGTTGCAGTAGCACTGTGCAGTTACTTGGCTATCAGCTCATCGAATCCTGGCTTCGCACAGATTCGGAACCAGCCTGCAGGGCCATATGACTGTACTAAGAGGCATCAACAAAGGCGGTAAAATGGAGTGGGGTGTCGGTTTGTTGGAGAAACCAAGGCGTGTTCTCTGCGAGTGCACATCCTTGGAATATTGCAGCTGCCAACATTGTATTTGGTATTGTAACATCCTTGTATTTGCTTTGTTGCACACTTTGCCACACAGTGTATATGTAATACTGTAGCGTGCGTAGTGCAGAAGTTCTTACGTTCTATAGAACATGGTGCAGCTCGCGTAACATATGCATTAGGATGGGTTGTGAACGGTTGTATCATTGCATATTGCTACCTGCAGCGTTTTAGGGTATGCAGGCTTGATGCAGCAACGCCTTCTGCGCGTGTGGCAGTTGGTACAAGCAACATTATGACTCTGGTCAGGCATGCGCAGCTGCCTTGCACGTCACTGGCACAGGGGTCGTGCCAGCGGTGTGTGCAAGAACTTCCACACAAAGCAGCAATTCAGGATGGCTACTCACATCTTTAGTCCTGCCCTTGCAGAGGTGACCCGCATTGAGCCATCCCCTCTGGACCCGAAGAATACGTCACTAAGCTACGCCAACGTAATCCGACGTACTCTGCCGCCGGTAGTTATGCCGGTCAATCCGGCGGCTACGGCAGTGCTGCATCCCAGCCTGGCACAGGCCAAGGCAGGGAGCGTGTCCGGCAGCCAGCGGCCTTTCCTGAAGGCGGCGGTCCAGATCACGTGATGTTCCCAAATTGCATGCGCACCGCAGCTGCTGAGGAGCAGAAGCAGAGAGGCAAAGCAAGACATGCAGGCAACGGTTTGCTAAACTGCAATGGGGGCAGATTGTTTGTTACTTGTTACCACTACTTTAGTGCATCAAGCCAAGGTATACTGTGTCTCCCCTCGGCAGCTGCTAACAGCTAGCAGCCCAGGATGCAGCACTCCCTTTGCGCTGGGGTTATGCTGGGCACCGCAGAGGCGATGGTGCATACAGTACTTGGGTGAGGAAGGATCATGTGTATGCGAGTGTGTGCATCTGCATGCGCATGTACGCATGCGCATGCGCATTGATTGCACCTGTGCATCTGTGTGTCTCTGCATGTGTGCATCACATCCTCTTAGTGCGTGATTCAAGCTGCTTTGTTATCTTCAGGTCGTTTCCAGTAGAGCGGCGTATACCTGGTGATGTGCATGGCTCAGAAAATGATATACGAGACAGCAGATTCAACCACCGCAACTACGCTGTCAGCAAGTACTTGGAAGTCCTGCGCGCAGACCGTTCAGACATGATTGGGATCCACACCATACCTGGACTGGAAGCTACTTCGGTGAACAGGTAACAACAGGATGTTTGTCTTTCCTGCCTTGCCTTGATGTTGTGCTGGTAAATACCAGCTCAGCTCTGCATCTCTCCTTGAACAGCACTCTCAGAGTAACTGGCTATTACTGCACCTTTGTTACTGCAAATCTGCCATGGATACCCTTTTTTCTTCGTAAAACGGTTACTTATGCAATCTCTCTTTGACATGCTTATGTTCTTCTCAGTCTTTTTTGGTACACGCTGCTAGCGCGGGGATGCGCCTTGGGAGATTTGATGTGGTTGTAACTATGCCTTGAGCGCAAGCAAAGAGATCAGCACCAGCGTCATCAGGATTAGAGATAGCAGAGTAGCTAGCAAATTACTGGTTAGTCGTGTTTTATGTACAGATTATGTAAGATAAGAGCAGAAAACTGGTTTAGACTGAATGACTATTGATAACAAGCAGGCAGCAGAGTTCTGGCTATATCCACAAGGGCCATCATGTGTCATAGGGGTGTTGTTACACACAGAGTGTCGTATTGCGGCCTGTGTCACTCTTCAACCCGTAGCTGCTAAAAGTGTATTGTAATTTGTAATGAATGTCGTTCTTGCAATATTCACAAGGACTTGATGATGATGCGGGTTGCTGTATGCGTCCTGCTTGGTGTGTTAATTTACATCTGAATGCAAGTCATAGTTTACCAGGGCAAGACATAGCGCAACTACCACTACCTATACCGGGGAAACAGAACGCACTCTGCTGGACACACACACAACCACCAGTGGCTGCCAACTGCCCGCACACAAAGCACTGAACCCATAGTGCTTACAAGGTACGGGTGGTCGCTGTCTTGCTATGCGTATAAACCACGAACCAGAAAAGGAGGGATATACGTCACCTCGATTACGCTGCCGTTGTGCAGCCGGTCGGTCCGGTCAGAAACCTCCCTTGGCATCGGCCCGTCACATCCACAGGCAATCCCCAGGTTTGGACCGGTACTCGACGGTCGTTGCGCCACTAGCACCAGCGCCTTTCCATATCACGTGATGCGTTGCTGCCCCCAAACTAGGCAGTCTGTGCGCGAGCGTAGCTTTGGTGCGTCTCATAGTTGCGTGCGAGCANGAGAGAGAGAGAGAGAGAGAGAGAGAGAGAGAGAGAGAGAGAGAGAGAGAGAGAGAGAGAGAGAGAGAGAGAGAGAGAGAGAGAGAGAGAGAGAGAGAGAGAGAGAGAGAGAGAGAGAGAGAGAGAGAGAGAGAGAGAGAGAGAGAGAGAGAGAGAGAGAGAGAGAGAGAGAGAGAGAGAGAGAGAGAGAGAGAGAGAGAGAGAGAGAGAGAGAGAGAGAGAGAGAGAGAGAGAGAGAGAGAGAGAGAGAGAGAGAGAGAGAGAGAGAGAGAGAGAGAGATGGTTGGAGGATCGCCTCGTACGCAGGGCAGCGGCAGGGACTATGTCGACGCAGTATGGGCTGGCATAGCACGGGGTGTAGTGGAGGCTTTTCTGGGCTTTTTCTTCAGCAGGTAGGTGTATACAAGTGGTGGAGTATGTGTGAGATTGTGCGCGCGGGTGTGCGTACACCGCACTGGTACACTGTACACCTGGCAGGGTGCTCGGCATGCAGTGTGAGTTAATGCTTACACACCGTGCAATGACAATGCCATGTGTGAGCGAGTGCACGCACCTGTACAGGCATGCATCAGGCGTGCGTGCGTGCATTGCGGCTCGACAATTTGACTGATGCATAAGTGCTTACCGTTCCAACAGCCGCAAGACGCTGGTCCACGATATGCTAGAGCTTAAGAAGTGGCGCCCTCAAAGCAACGATATCAGCGTCAGCATCGTGACCATGGATACCCAGTGCAACTGCAGATGTCACAATCAAAGAACCTATCCTGCCATCAACAATGACAGCAACAGCAGGTTTATATACACTTCAAGGCGCGAATCTACAGCACAACACATGTAAGTCAGTCAGTTTACTACGCTGTCTTGTCACCTACCAATGCCTAATGCAGTGGACTCCAGCTTTGTCAATTACTGATCAAGGCATGCTTGTCTTGTGGTTCCTCAGTGTCATTACGCCGGAAATGGTGTTCAACTTTGCTGCAGCGGGCACTTCATTTGCGGTGAAAACCGTTCTATGCACCTATACGGTATAGGGTTGAAACTGAAGCATAAGCAAGCAAGTACAAACACAAGCACAAGCAGGCAGTCACAGCTCACAGCAAAACAACCCAACAATTAAGCACAAGCGCACAACCTAGCTAAACTACGGGGCTGGGGCTGGGGCTATGTGCAATGATAGCCAGCAGGCAGGCAGTCGGGCAAGTCGGCTTTACTTTGCCGCTCAAGTATACCTGAGCAGCACAGGAGAGGGGAGAGGAAACCCATGTACATGAGTGCGCGTAGCGCACTATGCTGTTCTACTAGAATGGAATGGTTGACCACAAGAAAAAAGTAGTAGATGTGGCTACCTGCTGCAAGGAGACAAGGGACAGGCTGGTTGGTGTTATACATGTGCAACGATACCAACGTAGCATAGCAGTAAATAATTGGGTTGTATAGTGCAAACATGCTGAACATGTTGAGGGTTGTAACAATGAGGGGTGGATCATTTCAGACAGGCGGTTGACTGTATACCAAAATGTTCATTATTCCAATTCTCAATGCGGCTTGTTAGCTCTGAAGACTCTCCAAACCTGCACACAGTGTCAGTCAACACCAGTACGGCGTTCTCAACAGCGCATGCATGACCGACTTTTGACTATAACTATGCATGCGTCTGCACACGACAGTTGCACAGCAACCATCAATAGCCCACATTTGCAACATATATACAGATGACATCCAGTCACACGGCACTATCAATTGCCCTGCACAAGACTTTGAGCCGCTCGCGCTATCATTACACGCCGATGATGCAATATGCGTAGCGCCTTGTACTGATCCAACAGCTCCATGTTTGGAGTTTGATTCCTGCAGAGCATGAACACCATGAGTAGTATCCTACATTGTATTGGCAAGCCCTAGCCTAACACACGTCCCAACAAAGACCTAATATGCGATGAACCCACACAGCGTTGATGTACTACACAACAGGCAAGGCACACGTCAACTGGAGGCCACAAATAAGCTAGCCGCAGAAACAATCCACCACATACCGTATCAAGTCTTCTGACTCGTCATCTGCAGCGGCTGCGGCTTCTGAAAAACAAAAACGTCCACATGGTCAGTATTTACTGTAGCAATGACTGCCCCACTGCATTGTCACACCCAGCATACACTGACTTTGCAATCTGTCGAGAAGCGATGCTGGGCTGACGGAGCTGACCATCGCGCTTTGTTCACGACGTGCATTCTCATAGGCGCGACGGGCATCCTCTACTTGGGCACTCATGGTGGCTATCTGTCATGTTAGGGGCAAAGCACCTTAAATCAATTTCAATACATAAGTGCACTGTTAAACTTTAGAAGTGGCAACAACCCTAACTTCGTCTTGCAGCGTTTTTATGGATGGTTCCAGCGCTAGGTTGGTTCTCGCAATGGCTTCATTCACTGTGACTTGCTCCCTCTTTTGCTGCGAGGGCAAGCAACATGTCAACGAACTATTGCAGAACACAAAGCCAATGCGCATTCGTTTGGTGGATGTAGTGGGTGTACCATTCTGATCACGGTTTCCAGCACGTTCTGCGACTCTGCAAACCGCGCAAACGCCCGCTCATCAGTCAGCAACTCCTAACATCATGTTCACAAATGAGTCACAGCACTGCGGTTCCAATCTCAAGCAGAGGGTCCAGACAACACACAAGCACGAGCACGCACGCAGGACCTCAACACACACCTGCAGCCGCTCAGGCGTCATCTGGGCGAGCTCAGGGCAGGCCAGCTGCGCGCCTCCCGGTCCCCCAGGCGGTCCACTGCAGCATGAGACTGTTAATAGCTGAGATGCCAGTAGCAAGAGCGTGCTTAACTGAAGCACGCTCGTAACTGACTGACTGACTGAAGTACTTCCCCCCAAATCAAGCCAGCATTTAACTACAACAGGAGTGTCATGCATGCAGTGAAATGGTCATGCATAGACGGTCAAGTGTGAGAATGACGTGCGCATGGTAAATAGCTGGAAGAGCTTGTGAAGCGCTCAACTGTTGATCAGCACCAAGCTCTCTATCAAGCAAGCTGTCATGTACGGTTTTACACAGCTCAACATTGGGCATGTATACTTAGTGAATCTGATAACAACCTCAAGCTGCAGTTGCTACAAGTGAACCCCACCCATGCAACCACCATAGCAGCCAGTGCACTTGACTGCAACCGCACACAATATCACTGATGATCAACAACCATCATCACTCAGCAGCAATGCGACGTTCACAGTAACCTACACAACGTGTTGGCACACCGATTGCGCAACAAGCCCACCTCGACGGCCGCATGTCAGCGTCGATCAGCGGCGGCCGCATGCTGTGGAGGACAAATCAGCTGCACAGGGGCTTGAATCGCAGCAAGGCTACTGTCACCCACTGAGACCGCCAACGCCTCGTCCTCCAACCACGTACGCCTACACAACAACGCCACCGCTGCCGCCACGGCCCAGCTCGCTACCTGCGCCACGTGGCAGCAAAGCAGAACACCAAGTACTTTGCTAAGGTACTTAGGTTGCAGTATCTGGAGCCTGAAAGATATCTGTAGTGTCGTAAAGTATCGCGTTGCGATACTGGTGGCAATGCTATCCACTGTGAGGCTAGCAGCATACCCCGCCTGGCAGCCATGGCGGCGGCGGCGGACAGGACGGGGGAGGGGGCTGCAAGGCGCGAGGGGCAGCATGGCCTCAAAGCCTCCTCGCCCGTGTCGTCCAAGTCAGCCGCAACCAAGCGGGTCGTCAAGCAGGAGAGCGTCTCTGTCACTCAGGGCACCCCTCAGCAGGTGCGTGAGAAAGTGTGTCTGTGGTGTGTTGAAGGGCTTGTCTGGTAGGAATGGCCGACGTCGTCGTTGCCGTCTATGTCTATGTCCATGTTGAAGTTGCTCATGCTTTGGTGTAAGTTTGCTCATCGCCGTTTCTTGCTGTCATGAGGTCGAGCGGAGCAGCGCTAGGGTTAGCCAGGCAAGTCTGCGGCATGAACGTCTCGTGCAATCGCTGCATGCCTTTTTATCATTGAAATGCGGGTATGGCAGAGCGTAGCATAGAGCAATCCGGTCGCCACATTTTGGGCTAAACGGACCTACCATGTGGACCTAGCTCGGTCAGAGCAGTGTCACAGGTCATAGCTTGCACGTGTATGTGTGCTTGCCGTTTCAGGCACTGACTGCACAGATATTGTGTACTTTCTCCCCTCATGCTGGCCAGTTCAGTTAGCACAGCTTGACATAAATGACACCAACCCTGTAGCTCTGCATACACTGCATGGAATGCAAACCATGACGTGCATTTGCTGGACAAAAATTGAAGCTGCGTCCATCAGTGGTAGCTTTGGTCCCAGATTCCAAAGCAATCGACAGTCAGAACACTTTTGAGTTTGCGGCTATGGAGGAAGCACACACAGATCATCATGCGCATGTGGTAGGTTGTCAGGGGCGGGACGGGCAGGCGTGCAGCGATGAGGCAAGGGGCGAGGGAGCTGCACGCGCGCATGCAGAAGCAAGGAGGACAGCAAGGTGATGAAGACAGCGATCTGTTCGAGATGCCTTCTGAAATCTCCGAAGCATTCGGCAGGAACTTTGCTTTCCTTCAAAGGGTGTTCAGCCCTGAAAGCCTCTTCCAGGTAAGGCTGTTTGTGAAGAGCTGATGCGTCGCACGCGCTGATGTTGTAGAGTTGATGCTGATGCCTTGTCTTTGCAGCCGCTACCACCAGCTTTGAGACAAAGCATGTTGCGGAACTTCAGCTTCTTTACGCGCATATTTACCCAATTCATAGGTAAGTTGGATTGGCTTCAGCTTTGTACTTTCATCCACATATCTGCATTGGCCAGACCATAGCATTCATGCCATGTGCTGTGTGTGTTTGTGCAGATCCCAACCAGGCAAAGGAGGTTAGGGAGTCGATACCCGGTCTTGCTGGCGGACGGCGACGGTGATGAGCAGACACCACACACCACTCTCTTGTGTTCCATAATTAGCTATGTTATTCAGTCATGCCTTTGTTACATAATGTTTTGGGCTACTTGCCAGCATGCTTGCATTTGAAAGCTCAGCATGCTATACATCGATTGCCGTGTTGCGCTGCGCAGCATGTTGAATTGTAAACTACAGACTGAGCCTGTTTGTGTGTACATGTGCCTGTTGATGCTATGAGTACTTGCTGCTATGCGGCATATCAGTCCAACTGATTTTCTATGCACGCGTCTGCCCTTGCATGACAAATTCATAGAGGGAAACACATCCCCTCACTGACAGACATGTTCGCACCATGCACGGTGGAGCTAATATATATAATGGGCTTTGAACGCTGTGCAACTTGCACAGTGCAAGACCCTGTCTATGTGAAACAATAGAGGGTTAAAGTCCTCATTTAGGGTTACGGCGCTTACAGTTAACACCTGACCGTGTCCTGAATAACTCAGCGCGCGACGCCCCGCAAAGACGTAACGCGGTTGCGGAGCGAACACGTCTGACACGGGACGTATCTCGAACACGACCCCTAGCAGTTACGGCGCATTACGATGACCGCGGAACTGCTTAACCGCGTCATTTACCGCGGAGTAACTGACTTGGTTATAATACAAGCCCTCAACACAAACCCTTCCAGCCAAACCCTAACCTGTGAGTTGCTCACAGCAGCCGTCAGGGCGGCGGCAGCGGCTGCGGCGGGCGGCTTGTTGGTCGGGAGGTCTGCGGGGCCGTTGTGGTCTGTTCTCTTGAGAAGGACGCTGTGTGGTATCGTTGCTCTTCAGAGCACAGTGATCGCTCTGGCTTCAAGCGTATGGGTGGTTGAAGTTTGCTGAAGCCGGTGCGGCTCGTTGTTTGAGCAGAAGGTGGAAAAGATGGTGCCGCCGCCTCCACCGCCAGCACCTCCGGGTCCAGCTGTCAACATGCCTCCGGCTCAGCCGCCTCCTCCACCGCCCACTGGGATGGGCACGCCGCCCTTGCCTCCAGGCTCAGCTTACGACCCAGCCAAGGAGGCGTTTTTGGAGGAGAAAGCGCGCAAGTGGCAGCAGCTTAACAGCAAAAGGTGGGTGTGTTGTTCATGTTTATGTTAGCATGCAGACTTGCGCTGCATGCATGTTGATTTGCCGTTCAACAGCTCAGTCTGCTACTTGAACTCAATTGCGATGTTGCTATCTTGGTTCATCTATGTGTGTTAACGAATCAACAATAGCAATGAAGCGATATTGCTGCGTTTTATGTGTACTGTTTAGCCGCTCCCGTTCTGTGAGTTGAGTTGTTTAGGGTTTCACTGCTGGGGATGTACTGGCAGCCTTGATGCTATTGGTTGTAAGCTTGTCGCTGACTTTTTCAGGCGAAAAGTCAGCGACAAGCTTACAACCATTATTAGGCCGTTGCGAATAGCACGCTGCAGCTTTAGTTGCGTTCTTGTTTAGTATAGGTATCCTGCTATGTGCTCAGCTCGCAGTTTACACTTTACACAGTGAGTATGCGGAGGTTGGTGGTGTTGTGTCGTGCAGCCCATCATGCCACGATGTCCGCTTGTTTGGTTGTTACCTGGCAGTTTGTTGTTGTTTGTTTTCCTATATTCTTTTGAGCTGTGAAAGCTTTCGTGTTAGGTTGTAGTTATTGTTGCTCTGCCTATTTTACAGCCCAACTTACCTTATGCTGGCTTGTAGGTATGGTGACAAGCGGAAGTTTGGGTATGTGGAGACGCAGAAGGAGGCGATGCCCCCAGAGCATGTGCGCAAGATTATCAGGGATCATGGGGACATGAGCTCTCGAAAGTTCAGGCGAGACAAGCGCGTCTACCTTGGTGCGCTGAAGTTTGTTCCACATGCGGTCCTGAAGCTGCTGGAGAACATGCCCATGCCTTGGGAGCAAGTCCGGAACTGTCGAGTATTATACCATATCACTGGCGCCATCACGTTCATTGATGAAACGCCGCGTGTTATTGAGCCTGTGTACATAGCACAATGGGGCAGCATGTGGATCATGATGCGGCGGGAGAAGAGGGATCGGCGACACTTCAAGCGCATGCGGTTTCCACCCTTTGATGATGAGGAGCCTCCATTGGATTACGCTGATAACCTGCTGGACGTGGAGCCCTTGGAACCCATCCGCCTGGAGATGGATGAGGAGGATGACGCTGCTGTGTATGACTGGTTCTATGACCACATGCCACTGGCCCACACCAAGTTGGTTAATGGTCCCAGCTATCGCAAGTGGCGGTTGTCCTTGCCCATTATGGCAACACTGCATCGGCTTGCTGGCCAGTTGCTCAGTGACTTGACGGACAGCAACTATTTCTACCTCTTCGACATGCAGTCTTTTTTCACGTCCAAGGCTCTGAACATGGCCATTCCTGGAGGTCCCAAGTTTGAGCCTTTGTATCGCGACTCTGAGGCTGGTGATGAGGAGTGGAATGAGTTCAATGACATCAACAAGCTGATCATTCGCAACCAGATTCGCACTGAGTACCGCATCGCCTTCCCCCACTTGTACAACAACAGGCCTAGGAAGGTGGCGCTCTCCACATACCACACGCCTATGACCATGTACATCAAGTCTGAGGACCCTGAGCTGCCAGCCTTCTATTTTGACCCTCTCATTCATCCCATTGCCTTCTACAAGACTGGGAAGGCTGACCGGAAGGTTGAAGAAGCTGAAGATGATGATGACTTTGTGTTGCCTGATGGTGTGGAGCCTTTCCTGGAGAGCAAGCCGTTGTACACTGACACCACTGCCAGTGCAATTGCGCTGTTGTTCGCGCCTCATCCTTTCAACAAGCGCTCCGGTCGTACAAGGCGTGCTGTGGATGTGCCGCTTGTGGCCAACTGGTTTAGAGAGCACTGCCCTCCCAACTACCCTGTGAAGGTTCGCGTCAGCTACCAGAAGCTGCTGAAGATGTATGTGCTGAACACTCTGCATCATCGAGCGCCCAAGGCACTCAAGAAGAAGTATCTGTTCCGGTCGCTGCGGGCCACAAAATTCTTTCAGACCACTGAGCTGGACTGGGTGGAGGTTGGCCTGCAGGTGTGTCGCCAGGGGTACAACATGCTCAACTTGCTGATTCACCGAAAGAACCTCAACTACCTGCATCTGGACTACAACTTCAATCTCAAGCCCATCAAGACTCTGACCACGAAGGAGCGTAAGAAGTCACGCTTTGGCAATGCGTTCCACTTGTGCCGTGAGATCTTGCGTTTGACGAAGCTGGTGGTGGACAGCAATGTGCAGTTCCGGCTTGGCAACGTTGATGCCTTCCAGCTTGCAGACGGGCTGCAGTACATCTTCGCCCACGTTGGCCAGTTGACGGGTATGTACAGGTACAAGTACAGGCTGATGCGGCAGATTCGCATGTGCAAAGACTTGAAGCACCTGGTCTACTACCGCTTCAACTCTGGTCCAGTTGGCAAGGGCCCTGGTTGCGGCTTCTGGGCGCCAGTGTGGCGCGTGTGGCTGTTCTTCCTGCGCGGCATTGTCCCATTGCTGGAGCGCTGGCTCGGCAACCTTCTTGCTCGTCAGTTTGAGGGCAGGCAGTCCAAGGCTGTGGCAAAGACTGTCACCAAGCAGAGAGTGGAGAGTCACTATGATTTGGAGCTGCGCGCTGCAGTCATGCATGACATTCTTGACATGATGCCAGAAGGTGTCAAGCAGAACAAGGCTCGCACCATTCTTCAGCATCTTAGCGAAGCGTGGCGCTGTTGGAAGGCGAACATCCCCTGGAAGGTCCCTGGCTTGCCAGCTCCTATCGAGAACATGATTTTGCGGTATGTCAAGTCCAAGGCAGATTGGTGGACGAACGTTGCGCACTACAACAGAGAGCGCATTCGCCGTGGTGCCACAGTTGACAAGACTGTCTCCCGCAAGAACCTCGGGCGCCTCACTCGTCTCTGGCTGAAGGCTGAGCAGGAGAGGCAGCACAACTACTTAAAGGATGGGCCATATGTCACTGCAGAAGAGGCTGTCGCCATCTACACCACCACTGTGCACTGGCTGGAGTCCCGCAAATTCTCGCCCATCCCCTTCCCGCCGCTTTCCTACAAGCATGACACCAAGCTGCTCATCCTGGCGCTGGAGAGACTCAAGGAGGCCTACACAGTGTCTGTGCGCCTGAATCAGCAGCAGCGCGAGGAGCTTGGGCTGATTGAGCAGGCATATGACAACCCACATGAGGCCTTGTCTCGCATCAAGCGCCACCTGCTCACCCAGCGCGCATTCAAGGAGGTCGGAATTGAGTTCATGGACCTCTACACTCACCTGATTCCGGTTTACGAGATCGAGCCTCTGGAGAAGATCACGGATGCCTACCTTGATCAGTACCTCTGGTACGAGGGTGACAAGCGGTCTCTGTTTCCCAACTGGGTGAAGCCAGCTGACAGTGAGCCACCTCCGCTACTTGTCTACAAGTGGTGCCAGGGCATCAACAACCTCGTTGACGTGTGGGAAACCGGCAATGGCGAATGCCTTGTGATGATGCAGACACGCCTGGAGCGCTTGTACGAGAAGGTGGATCTGACTATGCTCAACAGGCTGTTGCGCTTGATCGTGGATCACAACATCGCTGACTACATGACAGCCAAGAATAATATTGTCATCTCCTACAAGGACATGAGCCACACCAACTCCTATGGCTTGATCCGCGGGCTGCAGTTTGCTTCCTTCATTGTGCAGTACTATGGGTTGGTGTTGGACTTGCTGCTGCTGGGATTGACGCGCGCCAGTGAGCTGGCGGGGCCTCCTCAGACTCCCAACGACTTCGCCTCATTTAGGGACATCAAGACAGAGACGCGGCATCCCATTCGCATGTACTCGCGGTACATCGACAGGCTGCACATTCTGTTCCGCTTTACTCATGAGGAGGCACGCGATCTTATCCAGCGCTACCTCACTGAGCATCCAGATCCCAACAACGAGAATATCGTGGGCTACAACAACCGCAAGTGCTGGCCCCGCGATGCTCGCATGCGTCTCATGAAGCATGACGTGAACCTTGGCCGCGCTGTCTTCTGGGACATGAGGAACCGCTTGCCTCGCAGCATCACCACGTTAGACTGGGACAACAGCTTTGTGTCCGTGTACAGCAAGGACAACCCCAATCTGCTGTTCTCCATGTCTGGGTTTGAAGTGCGCATACTTCCAAAGATTCGCATGGCACAGGAGGCCTTCACCAGCAAGGATGGTGTCTGGAACCTGCAGAACGAAGCTACCAAGGAGCGGACGGCCACGGCGTTCCTTCGAGTGGATGATGAGCTCATGAAGGCATTCGAGACGCGTGTGCGCCAGATTCTCATGTCCAGTGGCTCGACAACATTCACCAAGATCGCCAACAAGTGGAACACAGCTCTGATCGGGCTGATGACCTATGTTCGAGAGGCTAGTGTGCACACGCAGGAGTTGCTGGACTTGATGGTCAAGTGCGAGAACAAGATCCAGACACGTATCAAGATTGGGCTGAATTCCAAGATGCCTAGCAGATTCCCGCCCGTCATCTTCTACACTCCCAAGGAGATCGGTGGTTTGGGTATGCTGAGCATGGGCCACATCCTCATTCCACAGAGTGATCTTCAGTATTCCAGGCAGACAGATGTGGGCGTCACCCACTTCCGCTCCGGCATGTCGCACGAGCAAGATCAGCTCATCCCCAACCTGTACCGCTACATCCAGCCTTGGGAGAGTGAGTTCATTGACTCGCAGCGCGTGTGGGCTGAGTATGCACTGAAGCGGCAGGAGGCGCTTGCTCAGAACCGCAGATTGACACTGGAGGATCTGGAGGATTCCTGGGACCGTGGTATTCCTCGCATCAACACTCTGTTCCAGAAGGATCGCCACACACTGGCCTATGACAAAGGCTGGCGCGTTCGCACAGACTTCAAGCAGTACCAGGTCCTTAAGCAGAACCCCTTCTGGTGGACTCATCAGCGTCACGATGGAAAGCTCTGGAACCTGAACAACTACCGAACGGATGTCATCCAGGCTCTGGGTGGTGTTGAGGGTATTCTGGAGCACACTCTGTTCAAGGGCACCTACTTCCCGACCTGGGAGGGTCTCTTCTGGGAGAAGGCCTCTGGCTTTGAGGAGTCCATGAAGTACAAGAAGCTCACCCATGCACAGCGGTCCGGTCTCAACCAGATCCCCAACAGGCGTTTCACGCTCTGGTGGTCCCCCACGATCAACCGTGCCAATGTGTATGTCGGCTTCCAAGTCCAGCTGGATCTTACTGGCATTTTCATGCACGGCAAGATTCCCACCCTAAAGATCTCCCTCATCCAGATCTTCCGTGCGCACTTGTGGCAGAAGATTCACGAGAGTGTGGTGATGGATCTCTGCCAGGTTTTTGATCAGGAGCTGGACGCCCTTGAGATTGAGACTGTGCAGAAGGAAACCATCCATCCCAGGAAGAGCTACAAGATGAACAGCTCCTGTGCAGACATCCTGCTGTTTGCAGCGTACAAGTGGCCCATCAGCAAGCCCAGCCTTGTCGCTGATCAGAAGGATGTGTTTGACCAGAAGTCGAGCAACAAGTACTGGCTGGATGTGCAGTTGAGGTGGGGTGATTATGACTCCCATGACATTGAGCGTTACACCCGCGCCAAGTTCTTGGATTACACCACCGACACCATGTCCATCTACCCCTCGCCAACAGGGTGCATGATTGGCATTGATCTGGCATACAATCTGCACTCTGCCTTCGGCAACTGGTTCCCTGGAGCAAAGCCTTTGATCGCACAGGCAATGGCAAAGATCATGAAGGCCAACCCAGCTCTGTATGTGCTCAGGGAGCGCATTCGCAAGGGTCTGCAGCTGTATTCCTCCGAGCCAACAGAGCCCTACCTAAGCGCGCAGAACTATGGCGAGCTGTTCAGCAACCAGATCATTTGGTTTGTGGATGACACCAATGTGTACCGCGTGACTATTCACAAGACCTTTGAGGGTAACCTGACCACCAAGCCAATCAACGGCGCTATCTTCATCTTCAACCCCCGCACTGGACAGCTGTTTTTGAAGGTCATTCATACTAGCGTGTGGGCCGGCCAGAAGCGTCTGGGTCAGCTAGCCAAGTGGAAGACTGCTGAGGAGGTTGCCGCTCTCATTCGCTCGCTGCCAGTGGAAGAACAGCCCAAGCAGATCATTGTCACGCGCAAAGGCATGCTTGATCCGTTGGAGGTGCATCTGCTCGATTTCCCCAACATCGTCATCAAGGGCTCTGAGCTGCAGCTGCCTTTCCAGGCATGCTTGAAGATTGAGAAGTTTGGCGATCTCATCCTCAAGGCCACGGAGCCGCAGATGGTGCTGTTCAACATCTATGATGACTGGCTGAAGACCATCTCCTCATACACAGCCTTCTCCAGGCTCATCCTGATTCTTAGGGCTCTGCACGTCAATAACGAGAAGGCCAAAATGATTCTCAAGCCAGACAAGACAGTGGTGACGCAGCCGCATCACATTTGGCCCACTCTGACTGACCAGCAATGGATCAAGGTTGAGATTGCGCTGAAGGACCTGATTCTTGCTGACTATGCCAAGAAAAACAATGTCAACGTGTCTGCCCTCACATCGTCTGAGATCCGAGACATCATCTTGGGTGCAGAGATCACGCCTCCGTCCCAGCAGCGCCAGCAGATTGCGGAGATTGAGAAGCAGGCCAAGGATGCTACGCAGTTGACTGCCGTCACAACCAAGACCACGAACGTCCATGGTGATGAGCTGATTGTGACCACCACCAGTCCATACGAGCAGGCCGTGTTTGGGTCCAAGACTGACTGGCGCGTGCGTGCCATCTCGGCCGCCAACCTGCACCTGCGAGTCAACCACATCTACGTGAATTCTGAGGACATCAGGGAGACTGGCTACACCTACATCTTGCCCAAGAACGTGCTCAAAAAGTTCATCTGCATCGCTGATCTCAGGACACAGGTTGCTGGGTATCTGTATGGTGTCAGCCCTCCTGACAACCCGCAAGTGAAGGAGATCAGGTGTGTGGTGATGGTGCCTCAGTGGGGTACTCATCAGCAGGTCCACTTGCCGAACCAGTTGCCAGAGCATGACTACCTGCAAGACCTTGAGCCCCTTGGCTGGATGCACACACAGCCCAACGAGCTTCCACAGATGGCCCCGCAGGATGTTGTGCAGCACGCCCACATCTTGGAGCGCAGCAAGCAGTGGGACGGCGAGAAGTGCGTGGTCATCACGTGCAGCTTTACTCCTGGCTCCTGCAGCCTGACTGCCTACAAGCTCACGCCAACCGGCTACGAGTGGGGCAAGAACAATCGCGATCCCAACAACCCGCAAGGCTACCTGCCAACCCACTATGAGAAGGTGCAGATGCTGCTCAGTGATCGCTTCCTCGGCTTCTACATGGTGCCAGCTGGGGCTTCCTGGAACTACAATTTTATGGGCGTTAAGCACTCATCCAGCATGAAGTACAACTTGAGGCTGGGCAACCCGCGCGAGTACTATGATGAGGTCCATCGACCCACCCACTTCTTGGAGTTTAGCACCATTGAAGAGGGCGATAATCTTGAGGCGGACCGAGAAGATCTGTTCAATTAGGCTCCACCGGTGTCTTGTTCAGCCCATTGGTAGTTGAGACTACCAGTTGGACCTCTATTGCACGGTTATTGAGCAGTGTATATATATGCGGCCAGTTGTTGGTTGATGCCATTGTGGCAGGTGTTGTGGCTGCCATGCCAATATGCAATGTGGTGTACAAAGACTCTTTTATGCATGCTGTTACTGTGGTACGCGGGGTGGTCACTCAACTTGCCTTACAAGTACTGTTTGTGTGCACTGTTGTAGTGTACAGAAAGCAGTGGTAGTGGTCGATCCTTGGCATCAAGACTTTGCAACAACATACGCATCATTTGTGGCAGCATTTGTATAGCTTGGTAGCCCTTTCCATGTTGTCTGCTTTTACACGACCAGCCAATGCAAAACCAAATGTGCAGTAGATGGTAATGAAGCTGCTGTTGCTGGCGTTTGATGTTGTAAGTCATGTGCAGCATGCACATATCACAAAAAAGCTGCGCGAGACACGCTCAAACATACTGTGGCGAATGCAAGCAGACGGCCAAACACATGCGATGTAGTGTGCGGACTGCATGCATGTTTGCTACATTCTCATGCATGCCACAATCCTTGCATGCTATGTTATACACTGCTGTTAATCTAGCAAACTACCTCTTATACAATAGCAATCAATTAGATGGGGGCCAAGGCAAATCATAGACTTTACCACTTACACTAGACAGCTGGCGATTTGGACTGAGACTCCCAGCTAGACCCTCAGGCAGCATGCAGCAGCAAGGTGCGGGAGGTGTAGAAGTTACATCAACCTGCAGAGGAGAGGCGCGGCGCAGAGAAGATGCGATGATATGTATGCACTTGCACATGTCCTGTGAAGGGACAGGCTGCGCATACTTTGCGGCGCAGCCTGCTGTTTGGGGGTAGATACCATACAACATCGATACTTTAGGTTTTGTTTTAAGCCATGCAACTACAGCATGCCCACAGCACCATGTGAACATTGTTTTCTCTTTTTAGTTACAGTGAATATGTACTGAGGCTCTATCTAAAACAACTGAGACAACCGCAAAGCAGCTAGCCTTATGTGTGCAAACCAAACGAACTTGAAGACCAAAGAGCTATGCTGTAATTACATGAGTGCGGCGTACTGTGCTTATCCTTGCGCCTGCTTCTCCACTTGCTTCTTGACTTCTTCATCCCAGAAGTTGCAGAAGTTGAACCTCACATCTGGTAGTGAGCAAGTGTTACATGTAAATATGTGCAAACGCATAAGAACAAACCACGGCAACACCGAAACACACCTTGCTTCATGTCCAGCGCAGGTACTGTCTGCAGTTTATCACCCACCACAGTTGCAGGGATGCCAGCAACAATGCTGCAACCGCATGTGCACACACATGGACACGCCGTCAGCTCACAACAAAGCCCCCAAGAGGACTGTTGGGTAACATGCGAGACAGTATCATGGTGCACCTGTGCGGAGGCACTGGCTTCAACACGAGCGAGCCGGCGGCCACCATGGCGCCTTGTCCCACAACTATGTTACCCAGAATAGTGGCACCTGCACCAATGAGCACACCCGCCTTGATTTTTGGATGCCGGTCGCCGCGGTCTTTGCCTGTTCCACCGAGTGTCACGCCCTACACATCACAGCAACTGTGGGTCTCGTGCTCTACTCCATGCAACATGCAGTAGCAACAACACATCCAGTGTGAGCTCAGTTTGCAGATGAAAAAGGCTCCTGATACAAACACGTTCAATGCAACATTACCTGCAGTATAGACACATTGTCGCCAACAACAGCTGTTTCTCCAATCACAACTCCCATGCCATGATCAATGAGTATTCCTTCACCGATCTGTGCTGCAGGGTGGATGTCAATGCCAAGTACCTGCAAGCAACCCGCACATCAGTCGGCTGATGACGTTAACTAAGGCATTGCACTTGTCAGTACTTCCGGGTCTCAGCAAACAGGTGCTCAGTAGCAGCAAACTTGCCTCACTCATACGACTTTGCAGAGTGACGGCCAGGAACGTCTGACCTCGTTTGTACAAGTGGTGTGCAATGCGGTATGTTTGCAGGGCATGGAACCCCTGCACACATTGATGCGCAGTATGAACAACCATTTTTTACCCATTGATGTTTGACAATACTTACAACCAAACAATTGTTACTGTAGACCAAAACATACGCCATATACAACACAGGAGCTTCACATTACCTTAAAGTACAACAGAGCTTGGCTATAGGCAGTGCATGCTGGGTCCCGCTCGTAGAAAGCCTGTACGCATATAGGAGTTTACCAAAGGACTGCACAGTGGACCCTTTGAGTAGGTCACAACGACGCCTTGCAGTGAACAGGTTGCACCCCACACCTGAATGTCAGCGCGTATGGCATCTCTGATCCCCGGGTCCGCATCAAGCACGTCCTGGAAGGCTTCCATGAGTTGTGCGGGCAAGAGGACGGGGGACGTAAGCCTGTTGGCCAACACAAACGCCAAGGAGGCTTCCAGATTGTCATGCGCTAGGATGCTGGCATATAGGAAAGAGGAGAGTATTGGCTCCTTGTCCGCATCGCGATGCGCTTCCGCCCTGATAGCTTCCCACACGGGGTCTGACCCTGCTGCCGCCACCTTCGGCTTCTCTAGCAGGTTGCAAAAGCCCACTGCGTCTCCCTGCGCACGCATCACCTTGAAAAGTAGTAGATATGCAAGCAAGCTCACGCAATGCACTAATTGCAGCATCTGCAGCAATTACAAAACCAGCGAAATAAACTCCGACATTCAGCCTCCAGCAAGAAACCTGTTAGTATACTGCATATCTAGCTACTGTGCGTGGCATAGGCCATTCTATGGACTTCAACAGTAAACATCAGTGTCAGCAGGCAGCCACTAAACACAGAAGCACATACTGCGTAAAGTACATGCCATATAGGTACTTCTTGCAAGCGCACTGCTGGCAATAAGCACACAGGTGCAGTCCCTTACAGCGTGCAACTGAAGCAAATGGTTGAGAAAATGGTTGAGGCCGAATTGCTACGCACACACATGGCCTACGCGCCAAGTACAGCATTGCCTTCGGACCAACAAGCGGAAAAGTCCACACCTGCATGTAGACAGGGTGGCTGTGGCGCCACGTGTCCACATCCCCAGAGCCATTGGCGCCATTGGCAATGCTTTTGCCGACATCGTCTGCATTCTTGTTGGTAGGCCACGCACACGCAACAGCACCAGCCCTATGCGCACTGCGCGAGGAACCGCTAAACCGAGCAATGTGGCAATGGCACACTCTACAGCGACCTCTTGGCTGCCCCTGCCAACAGGTAAAAGATCAGTTGCTGCTGCTGTTAATATAATAACTGTTCGTTAGCACTGATAATGCATGACAATGCAGAAAAATGCGCAGATTGCATGTTCGCTCACAATACCTGTTCCCCGGTAAGGAATCCCTCTCGCATGCTGCCACTGGTGCAGCATTGCGATGTTGTTGATGAGGGAGCAAAGGAACTTGAAGCAGTCGTCGCCACACACCCACACGCCATCAAGCAATCAATATGCTACACACCAGCATGTTCTTGCGTCCTGTGTTTTGTCCCTTTCGTCTCGCCAACGGTGCTTCCCGGCTCACAGCAACAGCGACAAGAGCAACAACAACAACGGCAACAGCAACCTGTAAAGAACAGTAATGACGGGCTTCAATGCGGCTGTTTTGAAACCACGCAGCGAAACCCTAACACGCATACCTTCACCTTGCACAAGAAGCGGCAACGGCGTGAGCTTTGCGAGCAACTCCACACTCACAGCAATTCTGGCCCAGAGAAAAACCCAGCCAACAAAGCACCTTCAGCCGACAATCACCGCCGCAGCATACACACAAAAAATCAAAGCAGTCCGCCCACCGGCAAACAACGACTGCTACTGTCCAGCTTGGTAACTTCAGCAGCCAACGTCGTCTCACCGCAGCATGAGGAGGGTAAACAATCAAGCAGCCGGCGGAGACAACGGCAAGAAGGACGCTGCTAAGCTTTTCTCAATCCTCTTCCTCCACTGTCGCCAACGACGACCCCGACGATCGCGACGTCGCCCACGCCGGCCACGCTGCTACCGCTGCTGACGCAAACACACGTGGCAGTGGCGAGCCGTGTGTATTCACCGCGCGAAGGGCCGTCCTCATGAAGTCCAACTCCTTAAGCAACCTGTGATATCATAGGCTAGGCCCACAGCCAAAGCCTGTGTGTAGGGCGTCCTACGGTAGCCTACAAGCATGGTATGCATACTGCTGTGTAACAAAAGAGCGAAAAGCAATAGCAGGTCACCTTGATACCACCTGCTGCAGGTGGTATCGAGATTTTTCACTTGCATAAGGTATAGCAATGAATGGACAAGCAAGCAACGAGCAGCAACCAACACCATGAAGCAATGCTCTATTTACTTCACATCATATGATGTATTGCATTAGCATGTATAAGGCAGATTGGAGGGTAAAGGTGTCAGGTTGCTATCAAACACATCAATGACAGCAATAACACAGCATGGATCAAATCTAACATGCAAATTAGTAACACATATGTCGTGCAAGGAAGCCTCGACTGCAGGGTGTGTCTCGCAGTGGGAGTACGTACACAACTGTGTACAAGTGTTAAGAAACGAGTGGTGCTATTGAGCAGCCTGCGAGTGGCCAAGCAAAAGGGCACCGAAGCTGCAATGCGTGTAGTAATGCAATAACGAGTACATGAGACTGTGGAGAGGAAATATAACTATGTAGTCCCCTTACCTTGGTAAGAAGTGGTAATCAGTTTACAAGCTCTCAAACAAGGATGCTTGGGGAATGCACACAGTCACGCGGTGTAGGTGTGCAGGGATGGGTAGCGAAGTAAGACGAGATCACATACTATAAGCACCAAGTGTGCAAGTGCGAGCAAGCACTGCAGCATTGTGCAGCCGGGGATAACCAACTGTCTGTCGGAGCAGCTGGTACACCTAACACCACATACACATCTATTGCTGAACTACTTGTACTACGGGGGTTCTACTTCATTGAGCCTCGGGCGCTCAGCGGCTCCAAGTGGGCCAACTGATCAGTCTCGGGCTATGCCACCGCCGCTTCTGCTCCAGTCCGTCTACTTGCAACTCATTGCCGACGCTTCTAACGGGCATTGCTTAAGTGGAGTGTCAGCGCGGCCCGCCGCTATAGGGACGGTGTCTCGGCTGGAGGCCAGTGCTGGCCGCCAGCCGACTGCGGCAGTCGGCGGTTAGGCGGCCCACCAACATAAGGACCATGTCCTGATTGGCAGAGCATTTGAGCCGATAATTTGGACACGAATTGATCGGCCCGGCTGTCAATTAGGCAACACCAGTGCGTTATAGGGTGGCGAGGGGATAGTGCGTGTCGAGGGTCACCACCGTGACACATGAAGACAAGGCGGTCGGGACATTTACATATCCGCACTTTAATTGGAGTTTCGTGGACATGTGCACATATGGGGGCAATGTGTACATGACAATTCTAAAAACCGTGTGGTGAAAAGCTGGATGGTGGTATGTAAAACAAGTTTTTGTTATGACACGATTTAACTAGTTTACGCAAAAACCCTCTCGAGTTGCATAAAGAAGGGCATGGTGTTGTCTTCTACGAGCTTGTGTAGGTTTATAAGAAGCAGTACAATGCAATATCTATATCATAAATAAACATAGCGTGTACAAAACGTTTTCTGCTAACCCCTCAATCACATCATTTGTGAGTGTTACCAACACTCAAGTAACTTTGATCATCACGCTTATTGAAAACGATGATCGGTGTAACACGTTCTACAAAAACATAGATTCACACCAAACCATTGGATTCACACAAAAACTAACGTGGATTTCATATGACGAACTATGTCACATTCTACACAAACCACTCCATTATGTCACTTGAAACTGTTACTCTGATCGTGAGTGCCTTATGATACATGGAGGTAAAAGGTGGTATTCTAGACATATGATGCGTTATTGCACGATGGAGTTGATCGTGTGATGAAAGAAGCACATCTAGACAAAAAGCCAATTTAGGGACGTCTAAGGTCGCAGAGGGGGCAAAAGTGAAGATTGGGGCTTGAAAAACGGTATGGTGAAAAGATGAATTGTGATATGCCACCACAATTCCGATTTGTAAATATCACTACCAAAGTAGTTTGGCCGCCCCGCTTGTTTTCCCTCGCTGTAACATATCACTCACTTACTTGCTGGGCGGCTTGGCAAAGTTATGCACAAGCACAAGGACTTACTACTGGAAGCCCTACCAGCGTCACTGGTGCAGTACCTTGCAGATGAAGTCACAGCACCGCACCAAGGAAGGAGAGGATGACACCAACCTCTCTACTCAGCTCCCACACACTCATACACTCAAGCACACCTCACACACATGTGCAAAGCTGCCACGAACATCACACCCCACATGGGATGAGAGGGAGAGCCCCTTAAACAACTAAACGAGGCACCCCACACACAAGAGTCGAGTATGCACATGCTGAGCTGCCTCGACACATGTTGAGGTCGTTCATATACCCTCTCTTTGCTACTCTCCGACCTAGAACATCCAAGTCCAAGGCTACATGCCTTGTCATGGCTGCGTTTACCACAACTCATGTCTAGGGCTGCCACATCAGCCCTTGGACCTCTTTCAACGCCCAAGACTAATCACACATCAGCCTCGGACATTGTAAACGTCCCTAGGCTGGTCACATCAGCCAAGGACATCACACACATCATCCTTGGACATTGTGAATGTCCTTGGCTGGTCACATCAGCCTAGGACATCATACTCATGCATACATATGCATCCTTATGCGCATGCATGCATATACAGTCTACCCCCGTTAAAAGACTTCGCTTAAAGGGAATAACCCCGCTAAGATCGTGGATTATAAAAAGACCAATGGTTTTACAGGCAAATATCTTCGGTTAGTGGAATAGTCTTGTACGTAATAAGACTAAAGAGAAGGCTTGAAATTTAAGTGGGCTCAGTCTTGTAACGGGGGAATACCTTGTTAATGGCATGATTGTCTTGTTGATATTAGTATAACTATATAAAAATTAAATCAAATCATTAAGTTTATATATTATATTGTATGTTTTATAGAGGAAATATGAATCTAAGTTTTGCCACGCCAGCAAATGATGACGTGGCTTGAGGTTATCGGTCGATAACCCCATCAACAGAATATATATTCTTTAAATGACAAAAGAATATATAATCTTATAAGCGCCAAGAGAATAACCCCGTTAGTGGAATGAGAAGCTGAAAGATGAACGTGATTCTTATAACGAGGGTAGACTGTACATGCATACATCTAATACATACCTCTCATGCACGCATATGCGTACATGTGCACACATATGCAAACACATGCATACGCATGCGGACATATGCACACATGATGTCTCATCGGCTATGATCAGCCCTGTGCTTGCCATCATGCCTTGTGTAGTTCATCATGCTCAGGCTCTAGAGCAGACCTACATGAGAGCACACCCACAAGCACTACACACGCTTGCGTAGTGTGGGTCCCCACTTGGTCTCATCTTACTTACCACATAAGTAAGGGACAGAGAATGACTTTTGCCTGCCCTGTGGGCGTGACATTCCTCCCCACTTGCATTGCAACGACCGCGTTGCAAAAGGGTGGGACACTAGTCCCGCACAAACCGCAGCCGGGCTGGCCAGGCCAAACTAAGTGGCAGCGCTTCAGGTAAAAGTAGTGCAAGTCGTGGGAGTGACAACCAACTCTAGAGACAGATCTGATACTGTGTACCAGTGCATGCGGTGTTGGTATGTCACATGAAAATGCTGTGGGCATGTGCACATGCTTCTACAGGCTGAGCACTAGTAGCTTTGAGCACACGCTCTCAAGTGGCACCTGTGGATTTGAGCTCATTCTTAAACTCCTTCAACAAGGCAGCACAGTTTGCCAAGTTGGTTTTCGGCTCCTAAGTGTTATGCTCTTCGCCATAACCAAGCCACTTCACCAAGTATTGGATCCGAAAGTTCTTCTTGTACTTTCTGAACCGTTTGCCAACAATGGCCTCGACCTCATACTCGTGATCGCCCTCAACTGGAGGGGGAGGGGGTTGCACTGGAACGTCACTCTTGAACTGTTTCAGCAGTGCTACATGAAACACATCATGTACTCGCATGCTCTTCGGCAAGTCAAGCCAAAAGGCACGGTCACCAACACTGTCGGTGATGCGGAATGGACCCAGCCATCTTGGTAGCAACTTGCGTACCCCGCTTGTTTTGAGTCGAATGTTCTTCAAGCTCAACAACACTTGATCTCCAACTTGGAGCTCATCTCCAGGCCTACGTTGCATGTTGGCATACATCTTTTGCCTGTCTTGTGCTGCTCTCAAGCAGTCTTTTGCATGTGCCAACGAGGCGTGCATGCTCTCTGTGAAGTCTAGCCATCGGCACTTTGCTGAATGGCTCGACATTCAGAGACATGGGTGTCAACACATGACGACCGTAGTTCAGATAGCAAGGAATGCTTCATAGCGACTCATGCCATGCATTGTTCACAGCGAACTCAGCAAGTGGCAGGTACACATCCCAATCATCGAACCTAGGTGACGTGTAGTGGCGTAGCACATCTTCCAACACCTGATTGACGCGCTCAGTCTGTCCGTCACTCTGTAAACGGTGGACTAAGCAGTGCTCAAGCTTTGCTTAGTCCCTAAGTACCGGCACACAGCCTGCCAGAACTGGCTCACAAACTTGGGGTCACGGTCAGACATAAACTCTTTGGGTACACCGTGTGATCAAAACACCGAGTTTACAAAGACAAACGCAAACTCTTGCGCATCAATGTCTGTGCGACAGGGCTCAAATCTGACCATCTTTGTCAAGCGATCAACAAAGACAATGACAGCAGTGTGTCCCTTCTTTGTCACAGGTAGATCTGTAATCAGATCCATGCTCACACTCTCCCATTGATAGATGGGAATAGCCAAGGGCTTCAGCAACCCTGCTGGCTTCCTGTGCGAGGCCTTGTCTCTTTGACAAGTGTCACAACACGCGACATATTTAAATGCATCAGCACCCAAGCTCGGCCACCAATACTGTCTCTGCAGCTGCTTGATGGTCTTTGCCATTCCCATGTGCCCACTGTACACGGAATTGTGTGCCTCAAACAGACACTCATGCCTCAAGCCGAGTGCATTTGGCACTATCAACTTGCCCTCACGGTACCAGCGGCCCTTGTGAGAAGTGATCTTGTCGTCTGCCTGCTTTAGCAACTCAACAAACCATGTGTCAAGTGCATAAGCACTAGGCAAATGCTGTATGATGTCTTCCACATCAACGGCCATTGGGTCCTCCCCACTTGGCTCGTGCACTACCAACGGTGCTTCACTGTCTGCTCTCTCGAGCTCAGTTGGCATCTCGCTGGTCTCTGTTGCCACTGGTGTCTCATTGACAGCTTGCTCATGCACAGATGGCAACTCAAAAGTATTGGCAGTAGCATCACTTGCTCGTGCCCACCCTTGGCTTCGTGCACGTGCACGTGTTGTCATTGCCAACAGCAATGGTAAACGGCTCAAAGGGTCTGCCACATTCACTCTCCCTGGTCTGTAAACCCAGGTAAAGTTGAATCTAGACAAGTACTCAGCCCACCTCGCTTGTCTTCTCAACAAGGTTGGTTGGGTCTGAAAGAAAACAAGGGGGTTGCGGTCCGTGATCACGCTAAACCCGTCTTCCACCCCCTCTAGATAGCAACGCCACTCTTGTAGCGCATGGACTACCCCCAACAACTCTTGCTCAGCTGTTGTATAGTTCCTCTCAGTATGAGAGAACTTCTTGCTAGCATAAGCAAGGGGGTGCCCACTCTGGAGCAACACAGCACCAGTGCCTTCAACAGATGCATCACAGTTTACCTCAAAGGGCTTGTAAAGTCCAGCAGCTGCAACACAGGCGCTGTCACCAAAGCCTCTTTGATGGACGCAAAGGCTTCTTGCTGCCTCTGTGACCACCTCCACACGACCTTGTCACGCAACAGATTAGTGAGAGGGGCAACACGCGATGAGTAACCCAGAATGTACTTGCGGAAGTAGTTGCTCAAGCCCAAGAATGCGCGCAGCTCGTGCACATTCTTGGGACTAGGCCAATCCTTGACCTTGGCAACCTTTTTTGGGTCAGGGCGCACGCCCTCCTTGCTCACAATGTGCCCGAGGAACTCTAGTTCCTTCTTGCCAAACTCGCACTTGGGCATGTAAGCATAGAAACGGTGCGCACGCAGCGTTTCCAACACCTCGCGCACTTGCGCGACGTGCATGTTAGCATCCTTGCTAAACACAAGTATATTATCAAGATATACAAGCACTGTCTTCCCGATCAGCTTGTGAAACACACGGTTCATCATAGCTTGAAAGGTGGCTGGCGAATTCGTCAGACCAAAAGGCAGCACTTTGTAAAGTGTCCCACAGGCGTTCTGAACGCTATCTTGGGCACATCTTCCGGTGTGCTCCGATTCTGATGGTACCCACTGATGAGATCCAAGGAGCTGAACACTGAGGCACCGCTCAGTTGATCAAGCAAATCATCTATCCTTGGCAGCGGATACCTGTTCTTGATGGTCAGCTTGTTCAAGGCTCTATAGTCTACGCACATGCGTAGCCTGCCGTCCCTGTTAGGTACGAAAAGAATGGGTGCCTCGAAAGGAGAGACTATCTGGCTCAATAAATCCCTTTTCAAGCAAGGCCTTAATCTGCCCCTCCATGTCCGCATACTTAGCTGGACTCAGCCTATACACAAGTCTGAACGGAGGCTGCGCATCAGACTTTATATGGAACGTATGCCAGACGTCCCTCTCAGATAGCAATGCAGGCAGTTCAGCTTGAAACACATCAGAAACTTCAGGCAACAGACCTTCAAGGGCCGTGTCTGGTGGCTTGCCACCGGTCTCACTAACTGAGGTGGAAGTGTCGTCGTTGCCGACTGGTCGGACGAGCACTGTAAGAGGTTGAGCTCCATGGCGAACAGCCCTCTTCACCAGCATGGCACTCAACAAAGAACATAAGACGTCTGTACTTGATGCATCATCAACAGAGCTAACAGTGGGCGCAACATTGTGCCCATCTGCATGCAAGGTCATACGACCTTTGCGTACATTACAAAGTTTTGTGTCCGCGTCTGTGTGCAAGCCACATGCTTGCTCCCAGTGGCTGCCAACAATGACATCCACGCCTGGCACCTCTACTAGGATGATCAAGAACTTGAGCTGAGCATGATAGCCTTGGACACGCATAGACAAGCGTACAACTCCCCGCATGGGGATCTCAAGCTTGTTCAAGGCAACAACCGTGTCATCACACTTGTTGACACGAATGCCTAAGCGTAGCACAAGAGATTCACTCACGAAGTTCTCAGGTGTGCCCGTGTCTATCATCAAGATGCACGGCACATGCGCAACAGAAGCCTTGTACAACTAAGTCAAGTACAGAGTACTTACCTCATGGATGGCAGGGGGGTCATACAACACACGCATCTGCCCCTTACCTAGCTTGACCTCTCCCAGGACCTGCATGCCTTTAACAAAGCGGGTCCACAACCCAGGACGCTTGGGTACAACTACGCATGCACTTGTGTCGTGCGCACTCTTGCGCTTGCAATCCACATAGTGCTTGAGCATGTTTGACAACTCGTCAACAGGTGCATCATGTCTTGCTCAATGATTGAGCCTAACACACTTGCCCGCACAGTCGTGCTGCATGAATTGAGTATCTACCTGTACACCCAACTCGTTCTCCCACACAGCGACATTGCATGGCGTGACATCAAGTCACCGAAAGCACATTGCGTATCAGCGTCCACAGAGCAGCTAGCCATTGGCAATCCCTATTGTATACATGGCTTCTTGCTCTCTTCATGTCCCTCATACATGAGAGCAAGGCCCCGAGCAGCATCAGCTTCAGCTTCACAGAGCTGTGCTTCACGGCTACGCTTACGCTCTCGGTGATTCTGTACACTTGCATCAACAGATGCACCAACATGTCCCTTACTTGGGATTGCACAGTCAACGATGTCACTTGACCGTTGCCATTGAGCTATGTTGGCCTCGTGTTGTTGCTGTAACTCTGTTACCTGCTCATACAACGTGGCAACCAAAGTGGTAAGCTGTCGTGTGGTTTTAGCAACATCATTGCCCCAAGATACCTCCTCTCTTGCTGTATGCTCTTGCTCAGCCATTGCCACAAAGGCTAGGGCCAACACCACAAGGTGAGGTCCCTATAACAGATGCACTCACGCGCACACGCGCGCACACACGCGCACACGCGCAGCTGGTGCAGCAACAAGCCAATGCGTGTGTAATGCTGTGTATGTGCAGCAAGAACACACAACCAATGCTCAAATCAGCGTGTAGACGACCCACACCGTGCATGCAAGTGTGCACGCAGCTGGACGCACCAACTAGCATGCACAATCAGCTCAAAACCCTGCCATGTAGTGCGTGCAAGCAAAGAATGCAACGCACGCACGGTGCAGCAAGTGCATGAGCTGATGGGCAAGCATGCAAGGCTTGGAATGCAAGCTCCGAGTCCAATGCAACGATACCACTCACTTACTTGCTGGGCGGCTTGGCAAACTTATGCACAAGCACAAGGACTTACTACTGGAAGCCCTACCAGCGTCACTGGTGCAGTACCTTGCAGAGGAAGTCACAGCACCGCACCAAGGAAGGAGAGGATGACACCAACCTCTCTACTCAGCTCCCACACACTCACACACTCAAGCACACCTCACACACATGTGCAAAGCTGCCACGGACATCACACCCCACATGGGATGAGAGGGAGAGCCCCTTGAACAACTAAACGAGGCACCCCACACACAAGAGTCGAGTATGCACATGCTGAGCTGCCTCAACACATGTTGAGGCCGTTCATATACCCTCTCTTTGCTGCTCTCCGACCTAGAACATCCAAGTCCAAGGCCACATGCCTTGTCATGGCTGCGTTTACCACAACTCATGTCTAGGGCTGCCACATCAGCCCTTGGACCTCTTTCAACGCCCAAGACTGATCACACATCAGCCTCGGACATTGTAAACGTCCCTAGGCTGGTCACATCAGCCTAGGACATCACACACATCATCCTTGGACGTTGTGAACGTCCTTGGCTGGTCACATCAGCCTAGGACATCATACTCATGCATACATATGCATCCTTATGCATACATATGCGCGCATATGCACACATATGCGCATGCATGCATATACATGCATACATCTAATACATACCTCTCATGCACGCATATGCACGCATATGCGTACATGTGCACACATATGCAAACACATGCATACTCATGCGGACATATGCACACATATGTCTCTGTACATCACATGATGTCTCATCGGCTATGATCAGCCCTGTGCTTGCCATCATGCCTTGTGTAGTTCATCATGCTCAAGGCCGCACAGGCTCTAGAGCAGACCTACATGAGAGCACACCCACAAGCACTACACACGCTTGCGTAGTGTGGGTCCCCACTTGGTCTCATCTCACTTATAGCATAAGTAAGGGACAGAGAATGACTTTCGTGCTTTGTGCCTGCCCTGTGGGCGTGACACTCGCTTCCCCATCGAAAACCGCATGAAAAACTGCATGATGCAGGGAAAGTTATCTTGCCACTATCTGTTAGGATGGTCTTCATTTGGAACGGTTCCTGCATATTATAGTTTAAAGTTACTTTACAAATATATATCGTTGTAACGCGTGTTTATAAACACCAGCCCTCATTGTTTCTCTTTACACTCACCCAAACTATCTTCAAAAATTGTATAATGCGAAAATTATCCTTGATATCTATTTATATATATATTATTTGCTAAGTATCAAACCAGACGGGTTTGATGTTTATGTGTTTGCACACATAAGGCCAGCAAAGAGCGGTAGTGCATATGCAGTATATGTATGCGTGCAACAAGCAGAACGTGTTGCCATAAGCTTCAATACGTCGTGTTATGCCATAGCATTGGCAATGTGGCATGCACAGTTTCTCACTAACAGGCACTCGCCGGCATGGATGCCGGTAAACCACGTCTGCATACATAACAGACCCTATAGCCAATGCGACATAGCCCGCACCATTTGCCCAGACACGTTGCTCATCAGCGAGGANCGTATGTGATGTGGCGATTATGTTGGGGAGGGGGGGAATCACTGATCAAAGATGTCCACAATCGATGTGCACATTGACAGCCGGTGTATAAATAATAACATAAGTCGTTATTGCTGCTTGCAACCGATCTTATTAATCAGAGTAATGGCGCAGATTTTTGTTTTAATGAACGCATTGAGGAAACAGCGTGCACGATTACCCCGAATCAACATAATCGGCTGAGATTGGCAATAGTAACATAACCTCGATGTTGTTGCAGGTGTTGCTAATTAAGATGCAATCGCTGACAACTACACTTCAACTCAAGTGGATAACACGTCTACAAAATTTGCCCGCCCGGATTGCGAAGTGGTTAACGGTAGGTGAGGGGCTGTATTAGTGCGGATTTTAGATATTGCTACTCAAGTGGATAACACATCTATCAATTGTGCCCGGCAGGATTGCGATAATAGTACGGTAGGGGAGGGGCAAGGGAGGTGCGGATCTTAAATATTGACACTGAGGAAGGCTGATGTGTAGTGTTCGGCAAACAGCAACAACACGCATAGCGAAATTATTGTACTGGTAGGTATTGAAGCTGTTTTTTTTTCGTGTCTTCTTTTTTTTTTTTTAATAAAATTCTGGTATAGCCATATTTTATGTAAGTGCCCCACCATCACAATAAGCTGTATTGGCAATTGTTTGAAAAAGGAGGGGAAAAGAAACCTCACTACCCAACATGTAACAAATGAGCAAAATTGTATGCCAGTTGTATTACATAAAGTCGATCACTGGGTGTATGCATCTAGTATGAGAGTTTCTCACATGCACGTATTGAGCATAATGTATGGCACACCATTAGTTGGCAGGCTACATTCTTGCCTGTTGAATACGCACTCATCTCAAGAGTGTATGCACGCACAAAAAGATAGGATTACAAGCATTTGTGAGCAGTTCAACCTAGCTTAGCATGCCGCTAGCCACCTTATTGTTACTCATATCTCGTAGTTGATAATACCCTATTCCAAGTTCTTATTGCCTGGTAGCTGCTTACAAACCAAGTCTTTCCACACTCTCTCTCATGACCAATTTAGCGAAAGTGTACAGGATAAGCATGCAGCTGTTATGTACATACATAACCCATGCCTATCTGCTTGCACACTATGCAATTAACTATGCATAACTATCTACTTCTACACTATGAAAATGACTGTTCATGGCTTGTACACTGTGTGCATGCCCTGTTGTGCACTTGGCGGCTACTTCGCAGTGCGCACTAATGATACACCCGTTATGAGTATCGTGCACGGTGTAAGGGCACGGACAGCCGCTCAAAACCTAGGGGGCATTAGCAGTCGCACAAGTCTTGGTCGTCGTGAGTGGCGGTGCTGACTTCTCCCTCCTCCGCGATGCTCTGCATGTGCTTCCTTTGCTGCTTGCTACCCCTTCCCTCTACTCCCACCTCTTCCCCAGTCTAAAGCTAACTAGCTATAGTGCACCAGTGCACTTAGCTATAGCTTAGTGGGGCTCCCCACCCCGTTGTCTTGCCCTTGCTTGTGCTGTGTTATCAAGCTTGAATGTGTTGTGTGCTTGCTGCCTTAACTAGTTAGCCCCAATCCATCTGAGGTGTACTATACATGTTCACATCATGCATCACATTGCATGCTACACACGCCTACATTCTGCTATATACAATCACCGGGCTAGTATTCAGTAGTAATGTCTACTCTACTTCTACTCCTACACCCCCATGTTAATATGCATGCCTACAGTAACGGCAGTGGCAGTCACGTGCACAGCGATTATGGTTAGCGGCCAGCCTTTACGGTTGCAGTGGCAACAGTAGTAAATGACTCATGAATTCCACCTTCCCGCTCTCCACGACCGCCGCCACTCCACCATTATTTACTCCATTGCACACTTTATATTTGTGAATGCTCGCATGCATGTACGCCATGCATGTACAGGTGCTGTATGAGAATGGCGTATACTCCTTCCGCCGTCACACGGGCAGTTGGAACTGCTCCCCATGTACTTAACATCATTGACAAAGATAGCACTGCCATGCATGGGCAACATGGCGAGCACTAAGCATGCTAATCATCTACCCTACACCTAGGCATGCACGGTACGCTCGATTAAGAACCAGCTATTTGTCATACACGCAAACATGCATACACTCAGCAATCTACCTATGTGGCATAGGCTGTGCCGTAGCATAGGTTAGCCAGACGCTCGCTGCAACAGCAAAGCTAATCCAACTTACCTCCGATATGGGCTTGGCCCCAAGAGACCACTAGGATGTGGTGTGTGCGAGGATGCAGCTGTTATATACATACATGATCATGCCATATCAACATTAAACCCAACCTGGAGCTACCATAATATGACTGCTACTTGCAATTGCTAGGCATGGTTGGGTGTAGTGCAGCGCACGGAGGTAACAAAGACATTCGCAGTATCTGTAACAGAACTCTTCTCAACCCAAGAGCGTTGCACAACCACCATCGAGCCATGCATACCGCAGCACTATAACCCTCCCGCGTTTGCACAGCGCGTGTGCGCCAGACATGAATTTATTACCAAGCATTTGCCATTCTGCCAAATTGCATTTTTGGCAGAAAGCACTCCAGAACAAGCCAGCTTCAATATTTCCAACCCCAACAAAGCTGTTGAGTCCCCAACACAATATGTACTCCTGACTACAACTGCACTGACAGTCATGGAACGTACCACACTTGTGTGCACATGACCCCGCAGCAGCCCAAAATAACTTTCACCAGACTGTACAAGGTGCAGCCTGCTGCTCCACTGTATCACAAATTGCGCACTTAGATTTCGCCCTCCAGGAACCTCTGGTCCCAGTGCCAGACACCATGACCCTTGCCCACGCGCTGCAGCTGCGCCACATAGTCTGACACCTTCTTGATGGTCTCCACCTGCTCAGCCAAATACTTGCCCTCAATGAAATCCTGAAGCTGTGGATCATCCACCTCCTCAGCAACCTGCAAAGAAACACAATACTTAGTCACCATGGCGAGATACACCTGATGGCAAATGGACTAACAGAGGTTTGCCACAATCCACGAACAACAAACACGGTGTTGAAACTTCACTGTATACGCGCTGAGACTACAACACACGAAGTACAGCAGAACCTTGTCAAATAGATGACAAAGGCAACGAGACCTCACCTTGTGCAAGTTGAGCAGTTTCTCATTGACAAGCTTCTCCAGTGACAGTGTCAGCTCCATGGCGTACAGCGCGTCACCCTTTTCAGGGTGGTCAAACTCCATCTCTGGCAGCATAATGGACTGCAACTTTACTCGTCCACCGCGCATGTTCTGACAAATATTGACATGACACTCAATAATCATGTAGACAACGCTTCCCTAACCCCAAATAACGCACTGCAACACACCTGGTAGTCAATGAAGCTCTCTGCATGCTCGCGCTCCTCCTCGCTATTCGCCTTGAAGTACCTGGAGCCACCGCAGTCAACATAGGCACTAGCGTGGCAAAGACCATGCGTATGCCAAACAGCCAGGCCACATGGCAAACACGCATGCAAGCAGCACTCACTTGGCGAGGCCGGGCAGCGCCACCGTGTCGCGGTCAAAGTAGGCGTACAGGGCATGATACACATACGACACGTTGTACTCCACACTGCGACACCACCACAACGTGTATCAGCAGCCCGCATAAAAGATCAAGACATGCGTTGGGGACGTTGCTACAAGCATGCCGAGAAACAGAGACCACGGAAACCAAGGCAACACCAGCTTTAGGTAGCAGTGGCCCATGACAAATGCACTTGTGCATGCATGTGTCATGGGCCAACAAAGTTGACTGCTACTTATCTGTTTATGACTTGTGTCACTCACTTGATCTGCTCGTTGATGCCAGCCTCAGCGCGCTCGTTAAATCTCTGACGAGCGAGCGAGGCTCCGGCCTTGCGCTCGGCCTGGCTCACAGCAGCAAGCTCGGCCTGGACCTCGGCGAACGGCTGAAACACTACGCCTGTGAGGCCGGTCTCGGAGGCCGCCTCAGCCTTCACACCCGTCGACCTCGAAGCCTTGCTGCGCAGCACTCCCGCTGCCTGCTTGGGCTTCGCCACCAGTGGCACCCCCCTCAAGGAGGAGGACGCCGTGGACCCGGTCTGCACCGCCGCAACCGCCACCACCTTCATCGCCGTGACCGCCGCCATACTACCAAACTGCAAACAGACCACCTACTGATAGACGTAAAGGTTAAAGCTCTGTTACTAATCCGCCCGCCAATTCGGCCAACCTCCTCACCAGCAACCGCGACCACAACCTCTCCGCCGCCACAAGCCCAGATGTCACGAAGAACCCTGGTAGATCCTCGCAGCCGATATCGAGCACAGTGCAGAAGTTCCCCCGCCAAGCTAGCGGTAGCAGGAGCTGATATCGCACCGACGGGTGTCCAGAGGGGATCTCGAGTTCGGCTAAGGCGCGCACGGGCGTGACGTAGCGAGGGGAGGGGCAGCGGGCGGCACGATGCCCCGCCGTGGTGGTTCGGTGGTGCGACGTGGCGTGCGGCGATGGCGCCGCGCCCGTAACCAAGGGCGTGTGCTAGGCACGCGGCAGGGGGCTGACGTCCGGATCTTTGCACACGAAAGCGCTCCTGCGGCACACGCCCAGCGGAGAGCCTCACCGCAGAAGCTTCTGCACTGAAAGCTTGTCACGAAAGGGCTTTCAATCCCCCCCAAGTTCCAATGACATGAAGCTTGGCATAAAATGTCTTTCACTTTGAGTAACATGCTGAAATGGAAACGATACGCTTAAAAGGCCTGTTATGTAAACAATTGGAGTAAGTATTGTACTAGACTTATACAGTTATGCTTGAGCAAACCATGTGTTACAACAAGTTACGTATTCATATAAACATAAAAATATATTGCGCTTTGACAACAATTATTATACTTATTGAAATATCATTCATGCATATGCCATCTCGAAACATGCACGTACATTAACAACAGCACATTTAAGCACTCCACCGGTGGGAGCAAGCTTTGTCATCATTTCGCAAATGCTTAACCATTTTGCTCATTGTAATATTTTTTGCAACGGCAAACATACTTTATGTGAACGATTTGTGGTTTCATTTTGCGACAAATACCACCTGAAACTTGTGACGCATTTATTGCAATACTTTAACATATAGAGTGCTTACAAGAAATGATGATCAGCATACATGCAAGCATATATAATTCATTACATAAGTACAATCGCTCGATTCATTCATTACATAAGTACAATCGCTTGATATACCTTTTGTAAGTTGTATATAATTATAATGAGGATGTTACTGTGATATGTGGGGCATTTGTCTCTGGTCACATCAACCAATGAATATATACAATTACATTAGTGCACATGCACTCAATGTGAACATTCATATTGACATGATGATCACAAGCTGAAGCACAAATCAAGTCAGCATCGTCTCATTATAGACATCCATGACCATAACATATTTATTAAACGTCAGTATATACTAGTGTATACAGTTTATATGAGTCGTATGAGTCATCACTTGTTTACTATATATGACGTAGTTGGTGCATATGATGCGTATGCCACGGACGCAGGTCTAGACACAAGCGCTTGAGTTGTATCCGCTCTAGTTGAACTATGCTAAGCTTAAACATGAGGAAGCCACAAATGGCGCCGCCTATTGAGACCTAAGAGTCACAATGCAAGAAGCATGCGCACGAACATATACGGCAAGGGTGGGTGGGGTGGGACTGTGCGGATTAGCTATTGTTAAATCAATGCAACAGCATTGATCTTGTTGCAATTCTGGCTAACACTACGTCCATGTTTGTGCATAATTACACATGTTGAAGTTGTGCATTTGATCCACGTGTTTGCGTTTGTTCGTACACTCGGCCGCTGTTGATTCCCCGTACGTGTGCAGCTCAATTACCGTAACAACCAATTTCCAACTCAGCATACAACTGGTACACACTCGAGTTGCAAACTGTTGCATTGCAACAACAGAAAACTCGAAGATGATATCGCTATGCTAAGCGGCAAGGTCACTAGCATACGTCAACTCACACATGTCGGTTGGACAGAATTATAGAATTTTGCTATATTGCCCACCATGATGCAGATGCACAAGTTCTAGGCGCGCCATTCACTTACGACCACATCCAGCAACAGGTACACTCACACATTACTCTACTATACAGACACCATCAGCACTAATATGTCATCAAGGGCACAATTGCCAACGTACAGACATGCATTCGTTTTAGCTCCTGATACCGTTCTTCGACTTCCACCAGTCCAGAAACTTGACATTGGCCTGCAACTGGTCGAACTTGTAGAGACCCAGGCTCCAGTTGGCAGCTTCTTCCGTGACAACATACCCCACCAGACCACCAGCCGCGAGCGCCAGACCGGCGCCAATCGCCGACCTGCTGTGGCGAGCAGCAATTGCAGCGAATGCCACACCTCCAGCTGCAGCACCCCCCAAGCAGATGTTCCCAGCAGTCCTCAGCGCTTGGACCTGGAGGTTTGCAGCGCCATGACCAACCGAGCAGCAACTTTGTTAAACAGTGCAAACCACTGCTTGTTGATATACTTGCAAGGAATCAGCTGTGTAAGCTGCGACGTTGGTACTGCACCGGTCAAGCGTGACCTAATGCAAAGTGCCAAGCAGCAGGCAAACGCAATGCAGCGGTGCGCACAGAGTGACAGCTTGAACCCTGACCTGAGCGCCATGCTCGGGGTCTTCACGTTTGAATTCCTCAACATCTGTGTCAGACCAAGGCGGCAGTCGCGGTCCCTCAAATATGGTGTCAACCTGAACATGCCAATGCACGTGCTCTCAAGCCAGCAATCATCATGTCATGCAGCAATGGGTCAACCAGCGCTATCGTCCATTCAAGCAGCTGCAGCATGCACATGCATCCCAAATGACAACTGCTAGTTCTGTGGTTAAGCATGAAACAATGTGTAGACAGTTGGTGGCGAAATTCCAGGCAGCAGAAGGAAAACCATGCAAGCTGGCCAACACGTGGCTTTTACAACACAAAGGCAAACGCTCAACAACACATTGAAAGCACATGCCTGTTCGACGACAGCAAGCCTGCGCCTCCAAGCAGCCTTGTCCACGCCCCACCACGGAACTTTCTTCTCCTCCGCCTCCGCCTCCGCCCCCGCCATTGCCGCCGCTGCTGTCCCCCCAGCCAACCCTTATCAGAGTCCTTGACTCAGCCAAACCACCGAAACCCTAACTATCTCAATCCCAACCACTCTCAAACTCAAGACTGCGTCTGGGACCGTGCTGTGGTCGGAGCCTCAGCGTGTCCTGGCGGTCAAGTCACTCAACGCGGGAAGCGCATTGCATTGCATAAATTCTCCCCGCTTTTCGGCGTGGCGAAAACCAGAAGCGTGTTTTGAATGCAAGCCACAAAGACAGAGAGCGCTTTTGAACATGCTGGCCTGGTCAACAGCTTGAAGGAGGAGGCGGGCGGCGGCGACGGCTGTCTGTGTGGTGGGGTTGGGCGGCGGGCCTGTCGGGGAAGAGGTGTGGAAGTATTACGTGTAGGATCGCCTGCTTGGGTTGATGCGTGAGCCAGGGGAGGAGGTTTGAGCTTGCTCAGTGTGCGCTGGGCGCTGCAGCTCAGCTAGTTTGAGGGCAGCAGTTGCTGCAGTGGTTGCTCCTGCTGCTGTTGGTGGGTGATGCCGGCGCCGTTCTGGCCGCCTGAGGCCGCTGGAGGGTCTGCGACAGCGATGATCATTGATGAGCAGGGCAAGGAGACTCACAGCCAAATGGTGCGGGAGGCTTGCATTGTGCGGCTTAGTGATGCCACGGTTGCTAACTGATTATATTATGGCTATGAAAGGTTGCGCATACAGGCCCTGCTCTATCCATATGTACATTCGCGTTAAATTAATACATATCGTCTCCTCTTAGTCAGCACCTTCCATCTGTCCAGTGGTTGCACATCGCACAGTATTACTGTTGTTGGGCTGGGCACTCTGCGGCGATCTGTTCTTGGGTGTGTATTGATATTTAGGCATGGTGTTGACATGTAAAAGTCATTCATCAACCTTAGCAGACCTATGTGCGCCAGCAACAACGACTCCAGCCTGGCAGCAACACTGAATTCACTTTCTACTATGTTATGTACATGTCATCGCAGCATGGCACGTACATTACTTATGCAGTTGTGGGTTGCGATATGAACACACACATGCAGCACTGTTCACAGCAAGGTGGGTGATGGACTGTGGTCACTCCGTGACGTGTGATGACCCAGCAAGTTTATTGTTCAGTGTCTCATAGACGTTATGGCAGATCTCGCTTGTGTTAGTTAAATGTAGCAGACCCTTTGTCATGCATGCAGGCACACTGGCAGCTCATGGATAGCTCAGATGGATCCGCCGATAGTGGAGTTACTGGCACACCAAACGGTGATGTCAATCTTGGGTTTGGCGAGATGCGCAGGCGTAAACCAGTTGCCAATGGCGAAGAGCATGGGTTGACACCGTCCAGGCTTGATGTTGGAAGCACAAGCCCCACCATTCAAACACCCTCTCCCATGAGCAGTTCCTTCTCCAAGCTCACCTCACCCTCCAGGATTCTCTCAGCGGAGAGGCAAACTCTCCATAGTCGACTTATTTCCCTACCAGAACAGGTCAGTGCTTTGTTGTAGTACTAACACTTAGAATCAGAATTAGAATAAAGTCCTGCAGCTCAACTTCACTGACGTACCAACTCAAGTATCTTGAGTAGGTGGCTTCCCTTAGTGCTGCCTTGCAAAAATCCAATGAAAACCTTCGCAACTGCCACACGTCCTTGCGCGAGGTCAGTGGAATTGTGTTGTGATATGACGCCAGCATGTACACAATGCATGTTACCAGTGCTAAAACTGAGGGAGGTGTCGCAGGTGATGCTGAAAGATGAACAGATGCGTCTGCATTACATGGCTCCAGAGCAAGGACAAGTCCGCAGTGCTACCCCTGTTCCAAGTATGACCTTTCGTCACCGGCATGCGGCTCTCAGCATGTATTGCCAGCTGTGCAAACTTGACAGGTGTGTCTGCTGGCAGGCATTCCACGGGGAAAACAAGGGGAGTCCCTGCTGCCAAGCCCAGAGGTAAAGCTTCGGGACGACCTTGCAAAGCGAAAGCTGTTGGCTTACCTGCGCAGCCATCAGCAGAAGGTGCATAATCCAATGTTGCACTGTCCTTGTTAGGCAACTCTTTGCTTTCCAGTGTGCTACAGTCCTCTAACAGCGCGTCCCGCTGGCACGCTTTTGACAATGAGAACTCACTGATGCTGTCACAGGTGCAATACTTGGCTGCGGATCTCAAGCACATACGACAGCATGCTGCAGGGCAAATCGCAGAGATGGCTCAGGATATATCACGCCTTGGTGGACGCCTTGTTGTTGCTGTGGCCGCACATGCAGATGCCATGGCAGCAGCCAACAACGAGATGGAGCATCAGGTCCTGCAGCTGACGCAGCGTGTAACTCTTGCGCAAGAGCTGTCTGTGACACTGGTGCAGGAGAGAGATGCTGCTTTACTTGAACGCAGCAGGTAGGAGTGTTGGCAGAGCAGCAGCAAAGTGTGCGACCCTCACATTACATGGTTATATTCAGTCACCTATGGGCGCTGGATGACGCAAGTTGACACACAAGTGGTTTGCTCAGTTTACAGGATGCCCAGCGGAGTGCTGCCAGAGAGAACGAAGAGCTTCGTCACCAATCAAATGGTCTCCGTGCACTGCAAGAGAAGCTGCTTGTTGCAGAACAGGCTCTGCAGGCTGCACAGCGAGAGAAGGAGCTCGCTCTGCAGACTGTGCAGCTTGAAGTTGCTAAGGAACAAGAAAAGGCTCAGGCTGAGGTTGCACTCTGGCGCGATAAGTTCCGGGCTGAGATGAAGGAACGCCGCCGCATATTTAACCAGGTTCGAGTATATCCCAACCTTTCATAAGCAACCTGCACAGTGGTTATGCTGAACCTTTTGTTGGGCAGTTGCAAGACTTGCGAGGGAATGTTAGGGTATTCTGTCGTGTTCGTCCACTAACGAGTGAAGAAGACGCCATGCATCAGCACTCCATCACCTCCTTCCCTGAAGAAGGACAGGTAAGTCTGCATGCTTGCGTATGTGATGTGGCGATTATGTTGCAGAACTCCGGAAGCAGTGCACATCTGGAGCATCTTGTGATGTCAACTATGACCACAATTGTGCAGGTCGAAGTCATGCATCCTGCTACTGGGAGGGCACAAGCATTTGAGTTTGACAATACCTTTGGACCAAACTCTGAGCAGGTGGGTATGCCGTATTAAGCATGTGCTGTTTGGTTTTGGACAACAGTTCATACAATGCACTGAATCAGAAAAGCGCCCATGGAGATAGTAATAAGGTTACCTATAATGAATGGAAAGGAACATTGATGGGTCAACAGCGAAGTGAGACATGACTGGCAGATTATAAATCATGCACGACATACATGCCACTACAGGTTTTTTGGTTGTGGTGGCGTGAAACTTAATGTGCGCATACAGGCCACTGTATTTGATGAGGTGGAGCCCCTTCTCACTTCCGTGTTGGATGGCTACCATGTGTGCATCTTTGCATACGGACAGGTAGGCTTTTGTTCCTGGATGTTTGGTTGCATCAGTGTAGTACTAGGTACACTGTGTCACTGAGTTTGCGTGCATTCCGATGTGCAGACAGGCAGCGGAAAGACATACACAATGGATGGCACAGCTGGCAATTGGGGTATCAATCTGCGCACGCTGAACGCTCTGTTTGAAGGCGTCGCTGAACGCAAGCAGGACTTTGAGTACTCTGTAGCAGTGTCTGTTATGGAGATCTACAATGAACAGGTGACGAATTGAAACCCGAATGCAGTACTGATGTTGTTTCGACATGCTGGTAACACGTGCTGATGTCCCATTTCACAACACAGGTTCGGGACCTGCTTGCGGAACCTGAGGCATCTGTTCGTGATAGTTGGAATTCGTCCGTATCCACAGCTGGTCCTCCGAGGCTGGAAGTCCGTCAAGGTCCAGACGGCGTATACGTCCCAGGATGCACGACTGTTGCAATAACAAGGTAAACATGTCAGGTAAGGCATATAGGTTGTGAAGCGCTTTGACACCCGTATGCAAATGTCAGCTTGGAAGAGGCGCTTGCAGTGCTGGATCGTGGCAGAAAAAACCGTTCAACTGGTGCCACCAAGTGAGTGTTGTACATACTGTCGTACTGAGGCTACTGCAAGCATATCCACCAGTTACAACATATATGCTGTGTTGGGAGCTGCAGTGCATGATGAATGCAGTACTTCTCTCATACTGTGCCCTTGCGTTGCAGCATGAACGACCATAGTAGTCGGTCGCATTGCCTGCTTTCAGTGACAGTGAAGGGTGATAACCTGGTAAGTGGTCCTTGAGGTGGTTGTCAAGCAGCAAACTGCGCTCACCGTAATGAAGGCCAATGTTGACAACGAAGGCCGGTGCAGGTGTCCAACACAAGGTTGAGCGGCAAGTTGGTGCTAGTCGACTTGGCAGGCAGTGAGCGTTTATCAAAGTCAGAGGTCAGTGTTGCATTGTTGCGCTGCTGCTCAACATCGAACATGTTGTGTGCCCAGTAGTAGTTGGTTAGGTGAGTTGACCCTTCGCATTTGTCAGGCAACGGGAGAGCGTTTGAAGGAAGCACAGCACATCAACAAGTCTTTGTCTGCCCTGGGAGATGTTGTACAAGCGCTGGCTTCCAAAAACAGACATGTGCCATACCGCAATAGCACCCTTACCTACCTACTACAGGTGCGCATCGCATGATAGCTTGTTATAAACCACATCTGAACTCACCTCATGTGTGATGCAGGACTCTTTGGGTGGAGATGGAAAAACTTTGATGGTTGTTCAAGTTAGCCCAGCAGCTTTCAATGCAACAGGTGAGGGCAAGCGTCAAGAGTTCAGTATTGGCGTTCAATGGGAAACTACTCGTTGCTGACAGCATTGCACACGCATGCTTACTTTCTGTCATCGTTGGCAGAAACACTGTGCTCGCTTGCATTCGCTGTCCGAGCGCGTGGAGTTGAGACAGGCCCTGCAAAGAAGCATGTTGAAACGACTAGCAACATCCCCAAAGTGTCATCCGAGAATGGATTGATCAATGGGCTTGGATCACCGCTTGGTAGCGAGAAGGGCTCAGAATCAGGTTCCCCTCGCGCCAACAACACCCCGTCGCGCATTCCAACGGTTACGAAGCTGCGCACACCTTCTGCTGTGAAACTCAAGTTGGCACGCTAGGTGTCTTAGTTGCTACTGCGTGCTGTAGTGACATTTGACAGCAGGCGCTTCATCTTTGCCGCAATTGTAGAAAGAAGTATGAGTGGCATGCCTTATGTACACGCCACTGCGTTCTGTTGCATATCGTATCTTACCTCATAATAATGCATGAAGTCACCCAGAGCAGCTCGACTCCACCAGTGCAGGAGAACCGTGCCCTGCAACATCTCGGAGCATATGAACTTCATAATGGGGCGAGACTGCCAAGGCAGGTGTGTTGCTCATGGCAGACATTGCTGCTTTACTCACTCACTGTTTTGACAGCAACACACAGCAGCGGCTGCACCTGCCGATGCACTTGCGGGCGCCCACACTGTCTCTGTAACACACGCAGCAGATGGAGGCATTTGCTGTAGCTGCCGGCATCTTCTTCCGCGCAGCTGGAAAGCGGACTTCGACAAATCCAAAGTAACCATGCACTCCCGCAGTAACAGCCGGTCATTGTGCGCGCAGTTCTGTGCGCACCGCCGCAGGCAGGCAGGCAGACATCTCTGTCCCTGCCTCGAAAACCATGCACAATCCACCGCTTTTGAGCCGCGTCCTTTCCCAGCCTGCTGCGTACGCTCCTCGCACTTCTTGGACCTCAGATCTCACAACCAGCCATTGCGGCCAATGCCACCACCGCTACTGATTCTGATGCGCCGTAATGTTCTCCACCGTAACCGCAGGAATCCCTGTATCCTTCTGGTCGCATCTACGTGCGCTATCAGCGCAGAAAGCTGGCCGTCATGACCTTGATGGGACGTTGTGTTTTGTGAAATTCCTCTGATTTCTCTAGCTTAAAGGTTGTCAAGCAGACACGGGCGCCTGCTGTTACGCGTCCCTCCGTAACACTTGATGCATGGAGAAGGTCGCCCCTTGTGCTGCTAGGTACCGCGTGTGTTTGCCCATAGGTGGCGTCTGCTACGCAACGCAATGTGTTGTCATGCAAGCAGTGAGCGTTGCTCCCAAGGCATGGCATCCGTTTACTGTGTCGATGAGTGTATCAAGCTTTAATGGAACGCACTGTCAAGCACTGTGACGGTTACGCTCAGTGTTTGGAATTTCTCCTCCGCAGTACAGGGCCTGCTGACAGCTGTTGATGTGTAACTATATCAGGATAAAACAAGCAGGGAATAATCAGAATCCGCAGTTGGCGCACATAAAGGCTCAGGGCTGGATTGAGGGTTGTCTCTCTCATGCTTAGGCTATGTGCATGCATGCGTGCAGCCATTGCTGAAGACAAGTGTCTGCCTGTTCTTCTGCTTGTGGCTGTCGTCGCCATCCTCCTCGTTGTTGTTGGCATGGCCAAGCTGAGCGGCACGGTCGACGTCCAGCACCATCACCATCACAGCGCTGGCAGCATTGACCATGCCGCCCACGCTGGAGACAGTCACAACAACAACAACAACAAAAGGAAAAGCTGCATCAGGTTGCCTTCTCATGCGCGTCCTCTCTGCTCCGCTTCTTCATCCCCGACCAGCAGCCCTGATCGCAGCCCTGAGGCCAGCCAGCCTGAAGGTGATGCACTCTGCCACATCCGTCTGTGAGTTTTGCCAGTACGCTTGACCAGACCCTCAACGCAGCTCAACTGCATGCAGCCATCCAGCCAGTTCTCGTTCAAGTTGTATTCTGGACCAGTTAGCTGCTGTCATTAGTCAAACTAGGCCTGGGTCTGGCTCCCGTCTGGCCTGGCCTGGCTCAGACCAACAAGTCCAGATTAGATTTAGTTGCAGCCGTGTCTAGTCTCAATGCGTATGTTTGCCTGATTTGATGTGTGGGTGCAAATATTGGCGTCTGGTGCATTGGTTACCATGATCGAGTGTGAGGTCAGTGCATGCTGGTATCAGGATTGGCTACTGTGCTTTTGGCTTCTGTTCGCTTCGTTATGCAGTTGACCGATGCAATGTTGTTGATGTTGTCGGACTGATCATCAGGCGGCGAACACACGGGTTCGGATGCGGGTGGAGCAGACGGAGGCAAGAGGGACTGCGGGAGGTGCGGATGTTCGCAGCAGCAGTTCAAGCGCATGAGAAGGTGCAGTGAGTGCAATGGATGGGGCTGTTCTGCTTGCTCTTGGTGTAGTCTTATGTTGATACAACCACTGTCAGCATTGTTATTGATATTGGCGGCCCTTGCCTCAGGGTGGCGGCGAATCGGGAGTCGGCACGGCGGTCGCGCATGCGCAAGCGCCAGCAGCTGTCGTACCTCGAAAACCAGGTGGGTTTGTTGATGCAGCATAGTGGGTTTTACTCTTGTTGGGGGGAGGGGCTGTAACAGCTCTGTAGGGGATCAGCTCGAACAGCTTATGGTGAATCACTCCGGTAGACATATAAGAGAGTTCTCCCGCTTCATTCGAGAGTTTAGTACCATCTGGACAACCTCATGCGAACCCTCACAGCATGCATTTGTCTGCTAGGCTTGCAAAGGCGTTATCGAAAGTTGAGCGTGCATGAAATAAAGAGCGTACTCTCAGTTGAAGGCATGTCCACATGCATGCGCACGAGCATCCACGCCACCTCGAGTTCCCAAAGCTGCTTGGTTGTTAAGTACCAGTGTTGAGTTGCAGGAGAGAAGCTGGGTGTCAAGGTTGCTGCGAGAGATGTGTGTTATGTAGTCTGCAAGCTTGGCGTAGAGAGTCCAACCCCAGCGGCCCCCTTTGCCCCGTCGATACTGTCTTCGTTGCCCACACAATGCACGAAAAAGACTCTCAGGTTGACGGATGTTGCGTTCTTAACACAACACATCACAATAGGCCGAGTACTTGCAACCGAGCAGAACTCAAGTCCCTAGAAGCCGATGTTTGTGCGTGACATGCAGTGCTTGCAGGTGGATGCATTGAGGGCGGCGAACGCAGCGGCAGCGGCACGTGTGGCAGAGATGGAAGCGGCCTTGGCTAGAGCCGAAGCGGAGCGCAGCCTCCGCACGCGTATCCGTGTGCAGCTCGAGCGAGACTGGGACAGGTCTGTTGTCTCGTACAGTTGTGTGACGCCTGCATAAACGTGCATTTTTATTTAAACAAACAACTGTGACGCACGCACGCACACATGTGCACATGCATGTGCGCAGACATGCAGTGTGCGTACATGTTGTGTTGTGCCTGTGGTGTTACTTTCACTGTGCTGGTGTATGGTTTTGCCTCACGCATATATGCATGCAGGCTTGCAAAGAAACTTGCGGAGACAGACGTGCAGCTCCCGGGAGTGCTGCACGACGCGCTCGCCACGGGAACCCCACCGTGCGCATCCAGCTTAATGAACTCGCTGTTGCTGCCGCAGCTGCTGCCGCCTCATCAGGCACTGATGACAGCATCTTCAACCGCATCCCATGACGGAACTGTTGGCACCCCGTTGGCAAAGCCCGGCACGCTCTGCAGCGAAGCAATGTTGGCATCGCTTCAGCAGCAGCTGCAGGAGCTCATTGCGGCACCGGATGGGCGCAACATGAGCACCCCTGCAGGCAATATCAGCACTCCTGCTGCTGCTGACATCAAAGCATGCCAAGGAAGTGTGAGTGACTTTGAGATGGATATTAACTGCATCACCGACACCACAGTTGGTGAGCAGGACATCTGCGAGCCGGAGGACTCTGCGTTGTGGCTCGATTTGCTCAATGATGTCCAACCGCAACACCCGCCCTCTGTCAACAGTGTGCAGCAGCTGCGGTCAATCTGCGCTTGATCCCCAGTCTTCTCTCAGTGGGCTTCAACAGGCTAGAGTGGTGACCAATTTTGCAGCAACAGAACAGCAGATTTTTTCCAGCGATAGCAGCTTAGCAGCAGTACACAGGCACAGTTTTGCAGCCGAGTTTGAGGGAAAGGTTGAAAGCAGTGGAGATACACCGCGGGGTCCGCTCAAGAAAGTAGGAATGGCTTGTGAGACAGACTCTGAGCCTCTGTGGTTGAAACGCAACAGCAAGACGCAGTTTAAAGAATTAGCCTGCTTGCACATGGTAGGGCAAGAGATAGGCTCGGTGTTAGCGCACCAGTGTAGCAACTCCACACACATAGTTGTTTGGGTGCATGAAGTAGTATGCCATATGACTTGACCACATAGCATCCTCAGACATGAGGCACACGGCATGCAGTACAAAGGCATCGTTGCTTTGTGCCCACATGTGTAGTCGTGCAGCATTTTTTCCAATTTCTTACACATGGAGTACACAAAATTAGATGTGGGCCGTGGTGATGTGAGTGCAACTGCCACAGAGATGCTAGAAGCTAGTAGCGAAGACTATTTGCGCATTTTGCACTCACAATGCATGACGACATGAACATTTGATGCGCACATGCAGTATGGTTGACGTAGTTCGCCTCGACTCGTATTCTGCTTCACACAAAGCAAAATTGGCCTTGTTGTACAGTGTGCCAATTGATAGGCTATTCATTGATTCGTCTCGCAGGAAACTGTTTTGTGTGGCAATGTGGCAAAAGCCTACCAGGATCTGCTGCAGTTGTGTACATAAGATGCAAGGTGCAACTCGCACATGCAAATCTACGTGAACATGCCATGCCACAACCCCATCACAACCACTCACCTACTTGACCACTTTGTTTCGGCAGCGCATGGCCTGCGCGCTGTAGAGGGCGCAGGGCATGGCCCTGCTCAAGAGGGGTGCGGCGGCAGTGGCAGCGACTCCGGGCTGGGCGCTGCTGCAGGCAACGAGGCCAACATTGGAGGCGGATGTGGCGATTGTTGGGTCAGCTTGAGCCGGCAGTGTAGTCGTTGGCAGCGTGTCAGTGTTGCTGTTAACTGTGTTGCTAGTGTTGGTGTTGTGGTAGGCATGGGCACCGTGTATGTGTTGTTGGACAAGTGGGTAATGTGAATAGTGTTTGACCACTGGGCTAAGGCATGCGCTTGCATGCTATCTACCCGCTACCTCTACCCCTATCACTACTGCCCCCCAATGCGTGTCATCTGTTGCAGAGGCAGTCTATTGCTTTGCGTGCACGCATGTGTTGCGCACTTAGAAGTCGTAGTACCGGCGGTGCGAACAGTGGCACATGTCACAAAGATGCAAGTAACACGCCATAAGCACCTAACACAGTTACAACATTCTGTCCCAATGTCAACATGGTGCTACCCACTAGGCGTCTGTCAAACATTGAATCGTTACCAAGGACGATGTACACAAGGCATGGCAAAACAGTAGTCACCTACCGAGATGCATCTTGAGCCATGTGACGCCCCACATGCAACCTGAGCTCTTGGGCAGGTCGGCGTCAAACACAAAACGATCAATGGCGGATACAGGCAAAGCCACGACATCAATGGCCTCGCCATCAACGCCACCGCCGCCATCAGCGATACGCATGGTGTCGTCGATTTTGGCGAAGAACAGGGTCTGGCGCGGGCCGGATATCCCCACCGAGCTCACGAAAGAGGTGAGTTTCTTGAATGCGGTCGCGGGCACGTCAAATCCACATTCTTCCAACACCTCCTCTTTGGCTATCTCCGCAAGGGACCTGTCGGCCTTATCGACGATGCCCGCGCAAAGCTCGTATGCAAAGCCCACGCTCAATGGCAGTGACACATCTGAGGAAACAATATCATCGTTGTCCGTTGTCGCGCTTGAAGCCGCCCGCAATGCGCTCGCATACACCGCCGGCCTGAACTGCCTCACCTGCAAAGTTGGTTTACATGATGAGTACACAACGCTGCAAGAGGACAGTTGGGTCACCAACACCCAGCTCTTTCACCAGTATGACTGCATCCAAGCCGGTGTGGTACAACACGATGGCGACAGATGGATGCGAGAGCACCATGTCCCAACGCCGCTTCTGCACGTGGAATGAGAGATGTGTGAATAGCAGGCAGTGGCTTGATGTAACAAAGGATGTTTTGGATGATTTGACAGCAATGTACATGGTGGCTTGTACTAGCTTCAAGGTGGGACATTGTGTTTGCTTGCTTGCGTGCATGTGTGTCTGCGCCCGTGTGTGTGCACGCAAGTGCGTGACAGCACACATACACTCATGATGCATGCGTGTCTATCTGTGCGTGCATGCGTTTACGCGTGCGTGCGTGCATGCGTGTGCGAGTGCATGGCTGCGTGGGTGCGTGTCTCTGCTTACATGTGCGTATGCGGACGCGTGCGTTGAGTGCGTGTATGCGTGCTGTATTGCGCGCCAAGAAAGGGGGGAGACA